>JARPMJ010005918.1:0-30000 GCA_033366665.1 Phoxinus dragarum
ATACTTCGATAAGGAAATGAAATTGTGGCTTTAAGTGAAGAATGTAATATTTTTTGTTTCAGAGGGTGATGTTTTCAGAGAAAGATGTCTGGAGGAAGTTTGTCTGAGGGACAACGTTTGGGTTGGTGTTGATGGAGGCTTTTTCGAGAACACTATGTTAAATGTTATGTTAAATTGATGATCGAGTTGTGTCGACCATCAAAAGGGGGATGCTTTATGTTTTATTAGAATAAATGTTGGGAAGAACACTAGGGGTAACTGGGTAAAAGCCCTGAAAGAAGCCTTTCTTCTGCCTAACAAAATTGCTGTCTGGATTGTTTCAACAGGAAACGCCAGGACATCGAAGTGGCAGCACGTACTTTACTATCTGACAATAACCTCAAAATTTGTTTTGCTTTACAGGAGCATGCAGGATTGGGAGACAGGGCAAAATGTGTTGAATAATGGCTATGGATGAATTTTGCTAACTGTCCTGGCCTGATTGTTATTATTGTGGCAGAAAGGTGCTACACCTTGTACAGAGCATAACCTAAAATTTTACTTTTGCAGAATGTCAGGATGGATTGCATCAAGCTGAACTGATTCTGTTTTCCAAATGTATGAATATTGACTTGTGAACGCTTTTCAGGGGAAAAGGACTCTGACTCTAATAAGCAAGAAATGTCTAATGATAATATGTTTCAGGTTGTAAACAGATGGTGAAAATTCCACAGGTCACACCAAAAGGGACGAGGGAAAGACAAATCACTAACGAAATACTTAAGGTCTCCATTCACAGGTGACACCTGGGTCCAAGCCGCTCACCTACACCAACACGCCTGGAGGAGGATGTGGACAAACTAATGGTTTAAGAATGTGGTTTTGTGATGATTTTGAGGATTTTAGCTGATTATATTGAAATAGGGTTTAGTATTGATATTGGTATATGACAAATGATTTGATTGGTTACTGATTTATTAGAAAATATTTAAGGTAAATGTTTTCAGGAAGAGAAGATCTATTAATTAATGTAAATTATAAGGATTATTATTGAAGCTGATTTAGTAGAACCACTGCCTGATTGAATTAAAAGTAAAAGAACAAAATATGGTTAGGGAAATGGATATGGGGGAAATGTTGAATGTGTATGAGTTATGATTGTATGTGTTATTCTGATAATTTTGTTATTCATGGGTGAATATGAGAGAACTGGAATGTCTGCTCAATTGGTGAAAATGACAGTCTATCTGAATGATGATGGGATGAACAAAATTATGCAGATGATTCAAGTAGAGATTACAGTTAAATGTGTTGATGTTTTCTTTTCTTTTTGAGAACGATTTATATGAAAAGGAGATTTTTTTTATTTTATTTTATTTTTTTATGCTTTTACCATTTGCATTTTATTGCATTGTTTGTTTTCCTACTGTTTATAACTATTTTTTTCCTTACTAGTGTGACTGCGGGTAGTGAGCCCGGCATTAGTAAACATGTTTACTCGCTTGCTAAATAATTATGGGGTTTTTCCCAACAAAAACAGCCTTATGCTTTCTTCATCCTAAACTCTTTTTCTTCACAGGTTCAAGGAGACTGATTTTTATGATGTGATGTAATGACTTGAACTTGCATTTATTATTATTGTTATTATTATTATTATTATGGTTGATTAATAATTATAAAAAGTGAGGAGTTGTAGTGGCTATTTTATGATATTCATTGATCTTTAGTAAAAGATAGATGATTCAAAGAATGTCACATGTGGGACTCTCACTTGTTAGTGTGAGAAGATTATGCTTATGTACCTGGGAAGGGCAGAAGGGAGAGACACTCCAGAGAACAGACGAACAAGGACCTCTGACCTAGATGTCAGAAGGCTATTTGGTGAAGGAGGGCTTAGTCTATGGAAAACTACTGGTAGGATGGCTCTGGCGGAAGAAGGCCTTGGAACGGGGATAAAAAGCTGGTTCAGTCTGTCTGGGGGTGTGTCACTCTTCTGCACAGGGTAACAACTGTGTATTAGACTGCTCCTATTCTTGCAAGAATAAATACTTTTAATTTTATAATTTGACTATGAGTGTCTCTTACGCAGTGATGTTTGTTCGATGAATTTTTGCCACAACACGCTCCATAATGTTTGAGGAATGACACAATGTAACGCTCCATAATGTTTGAGGAATGATACAATGTAACGCTCCATAATGTTTGAGGAATGATACAATGTAACGCTCCATAATGTTTGAGGAATGACACAATGTAACGCTCCATAATGTTTGAGGAATGATACAATGTAACGCTCCATAATGTTTGAGGAATGATACAATGTAACGCTCCATAATGTTCGAGGAATGACACAATGTAACGCTCCATAATGTTTGAGGAATGATACAATGTAACGCTCCATAATGTTTGAGGAATGACACAATGTAACGCTCCATAATGTTTGAGGAATGATACAATGTAACGCTCCATAATGTTTGAGGAATGACACAATGTAACGCTCCATAAATTTTGAGGAATGATACAATGTAACGCTCCATAATGTTTGAGGAATGACACAATGTAACGCTCCATAAATTTTGAGGAATGATACAATGTAACGTTTCATAATGTTTGAGGAATGACACAATGTAACGCTCCATAATATTCGAGGAATGACACAATGTAACGCTCCATAATATTCGAGGAATGATACAATGTAACGCTCCATAATGTTTGAGGAATGACACAATGTAACGCTCCATAATGTTTGAGGAATGA
Source organism: Phoxinus dragarum (assembly GCA_033366665.1). Classification (NCBI taxonomy): domain Eukaryota; kingdom Metazoa; phylum Chordata; class Actinopteri; order Cypriniformes; family Leuciscidae; genus Phoxinus; species Phoxinus dragarum. Next base: position 2,737 of record JARPMJ010005918.1, read on the forward strand.
TACAATGTAACGCTCCATAATGTTTGAGGAATGATACAATGTAACGCTCCATAATGTTTGAGGAATGATACAATGTAACGCTCCATAAAGTTTGAGGAATGACACAATCTAACGCTCCATAATGTTTGAGGAATGACACAATGTAACGCTCCATAATGTTTGAGGAATGATACAATGTAACGCTCCATAAAGTTTGAGGAATGACACAATGTAACGCTCCATAATGTTTGAGGAATGACACAATGTAACGCTCCATAATGTTTGAGGAATGACACAATGTAACGCTCCATAATGTTTGAGGAATGACACAATGTAACGCTCCATAATGTTTGAGGAATGATACAATGTAACGCTCCATAATGTTTGAGGAATGACACAATGTAACGCTCCATAATGTTTGAGGAATGACACAATGTAACGCTCCATAATGTTTGAGGAATGATACAATGTAACGCTCCATAATGTTTGAGGAATGACACAATGTAACGCTCCATAATGTTTGAGGAATGATACAATGTAACGCTCCATAATGTTCGAGGAATGACACAATGTAACGCTCCTTTAACTTTGATTATTTTATTTTTTTAAACGCCCTTTTTTTATTTATTCTGAGAACTTTCAGAAATAACATTGTTATGATTTAACGTGAAAGTTCTCGGAACATATTTCTGTCAGCTGGGATGATTTTACACATTCAAAATCACGACCTCGGGAATCTTGATAAATGCTTATCATTATTATTGATGAATATTGTGGAATTTTCCTGTATCTCTGCAGGCTAAAGTGAGTCATAAATCTGAAATGATTGACAGGCGTGTAATCTGCTGTGTGTGGCGTAACGGTGGGGTGTGTCTCACCTGTGCAGGTGTGTGTGTGTGTGTGTGTGTATAAGAGAGAGTGTGAGCGCTCTTCATCTTCATCTTCATCATCATGAGAGGTTTGATCCTGCTCGTGTCCTGCAGCTTCATCAGCGCTCAGCCTCGGCCCTGCGGTGAATATTCACATTCATATCTCTATATTCACATCATTCATTCCTCTGTGATGAGTTAACTCTCTCTCTCTAACAGAGTCTCCGGCTCAGTATGTGGGCGGCGTGTCTATGGTGAGTGTCTCTCTCTCTCTTAATTATTACTTTAAAAAGCCATAATTATGACAAACAACACATTTTTTCATAATTTAGTTTTTACATGTCATCATTTTTACCTTTTATGTTGTTATTGTTGTAACGTTTTATGTCATATCTTACCTTTTACTGTCATAATTATAACTTTTTACATCATAATTTCAGTTGTATGTCATAATTTTGACTTTCCAAGTCAACATTTCAAGTAAATTTCACATTTTTTCTAATAGTTTTTACGTCATAATTTGTCATAATTACAACTTAGTATGTCATAATTTGTCATAATTTTCTCATGTCATATTCGTGATGGTTTCAGTCATAATTTTGATTTGTCATATTTTCAGTCATAATTTTGATTTGTCATATTTTCAGTTATAATTTTGATTTGTCATATTCGTGACGGTTTCAGTCATAATTTTGATTTGTCTTATTTTCAGTCATAATTTAGATTTGTCATATTTTCAGTCATAATTTTGATTTGTCATATTTGTAATTGTTTTTGATTTGTTATATTCGTGAGTTTCAGTCATCATTTTGACTTATGTCATATTTGTGATTGTTTCAGTCATCATTTTGATTTGTCATTTTCTAGACTTTTTTAGTCATAATTTTGATTTGTCATTTTTTCAGTCATAATTTTGATTTGTCATTTTTTCAGTCATTATTTTGATTTGTCATATTTTCAGTCATAATTTTGATTTGTCATATTTTCAGTCATAATTTTGATTTGTCATATTTTCAATCATAATTTTGATTTGTCATATTTTCAGTAATAATTTTGATTTGTCATATTTGTGACTTTTTCAGTCATAATTTTGATTAGTCATATTCGTGACGGTTTCAGTCATAATTTTGATTAGTCATATTCGTGACGGTTTCAGTCATAATTTTTATTAGTCATATTCGTGACGGTTTTTGATTAGTCATATTTGTGACGGTTTTTGATTAGTCATATTCGTGACAGTTTTTGATTAGTCATATTCGTGACGGTTTTTGATTAGTCATATTCGTGACGGTTTTTGATCAGTCATATTCGTGACAGTTTTTGATCAGTCATATTCGTGACAGTTTTTGATTAGTCATATTCGTGACGTTTTTTGATTAGTCATATTTGTGACGGTTTTTGATTAGTCATATTCGTGACAGTTTTTGATTAGTCATATTCGTGACGGTTTTTGATTAGTCATATTCGTGACGGTTTTTGATCAGTCATATTCGTGACGGTTTTTGATCAGTCATATTCGTGACAGTTTTTGATTAGTCATATTCGTGACGGTTTTTGATCAGTCATATTCGTGACGGCTTTTGATTAGTCATATTCGTGACGGCTTTTGATTAGTCATATTCGTGACAGTTTTTGATTAGTCATATTCGTGACGGTTTTTGATCAGTCATATTCGTGACGGCTTTTGATTAGTCATATTCGTGACGGTTTTTGATTAGTCATATTCGTGACGGTTTTTGATCAGTCATATTCGTGACGGTTTCAGTCATAATTTTTATTAGTCATATTCGTGACGGTTTTTGATTAGTCATATTTGTGACGGTTTTTGATTAGTCATATTCGTGACAGTTTTTGATTAGTCATATTCGTGACGGTTTTTGATTAGTCATATTTGTGACGGTTTTTGATTAGTCATATTCGTGACAGTTTTTGATTAGTCATATTCGTGACGGTTTTTGATTAGTCATATTCGTGACGGTTTCAGTCATAATTTTTATTAGTCATATTCGTGACGGTTTTTGATTAGTCATATTCGTGACAGTTTTTGATTAGTCATATTCGTGACGGTTTTTGATTAGTCATATTCGTGACGGTTTTTGATTAGTCATATTCGTGACGGTTTTTGATCAGTCATATTCGTGACGGTTTTTGATCAGTCATATTCGTGACAGTTTTTGATTAGTCATATTCGTGACGGTTTTTGATCAGTCATATTCGTGACGGTTTTTGATTAGTCATATTCGTGACGGCTTTTGATCAGTCATATTCGTGACGGTTTTTGATCAGTCATATTCGTGACGGTTTTTGATTAGTCATATTCGTGACGGTTTTTGATTAGTCATATTCGTGACGGTTTTTGATTAGTCATATTCGTGACGGCTTTTGATCAGTCATATTCGTGACGGTTTTTGATCAGTCATATTCGTGACGGTTTTTGATTAGTCATATTCGTGACGGTTTTTGATTAGTCATATTCGTGACGGCTTTTGATCAGTCATATTCGTGACGGCTTTTGATCAGTCATATTCGTGACGGTTTTTGATTAGTCATATTCGTGACGGTTTTTTGATCAGTCATATTCGTGACGGCTTTTGATTAGTCATATTCGTGACGGCTTTTGATTAGTCATTTTCGTGACAGTTTTTGATTAGTCATATTCGTGACGGTTTTTGATCAGTCATATTCGTGACGGCTTTTGATTAGTCATATTCGTGACAGTTTTTGATTAGTCATATTCGTGACGTTTTTTGATCAGTCATATTCGTGACGGCTTTTGATTAGTCATATTCGTGACGGCTTTTGATTAGTCATATTCGTGACAGTTTTTGATTAGTCATATTCGTGACGTTTTTTGATCAGTCATATTCGTGACGGCTTTTGATTAGTCATATTCGTGACAGTTTTTGATTAGTCATATTCGTGACGGCTTTTGATTAGTCATATTCGAGACGGTTTTTGATTAGTCATATTCGTGACGGTTTTTGATCAGTCATATTCGAGACGGTTTTTGATTAGTCATATTCGTGCCGGTTTCAGTCATAATTTTGATCAGTCATATTCGTGACGGTTTTTGATTAGTCATATTCGTGACGGTTTTTGATTAGTCATATTCGTGACGGTTTTTGATTAGTCATATTCGAGACGGTTTTTGATTAGTCATATTCGAGACGGTTTTTGATTAGTCATATTCGTGACGGTTTTTGATTAGTCATATTCGAGACGGTTTTTGATTAGTCCATATTCGTGACGGTTTTTGATTAGTCATATTCGAGACGGTTTTTGATCAGTCATATTCAAGACGATTTTTGATTAGTCATATTCGTGCCGGTTTCAGTCATAATTTTGATCAGTCATATTCGTGACGGTTTTTTGATTAGTCATATTCGTGACGGTTTTTGATTAGTCATATTTGTGACGGTTTTTGATTAGTCATATTCGTGACGGTTTTTGGTCAGTCATATTCGAGACGGTTTTTGATTAGTCATATTCGTGATGGTTTTTGATTAGTCATATTCGTGACGGTTTTTGATTAGTCATATTCGAGAGGGTTTTTGATTAGTCATATTCGTGACGGTTTATGATTATTCATATTCGAGACGGTTTTTGATTAGTCATATTCGTGACGGTTTTTGATTAGTCATATTCGTGGCGGTTTTTGGTCAGTCATATTCAAGACGGTTTTTGGTCAGTCATATTCGTGACGGTTTTTGATTAGTCATATTCGTGACAGTTTTTGATTAGTCATATTCGTGACGGTTTTTGATTAGTCATATTCGTGGCGGTTTTTGATCAGTCATATTCGAGACGGTTTTTGATCAGTCATATTCGAGACGGTTTTGGTCAGTCATATTCGAGACGGTTTTGGTCAGTCATATTCGTGGCGGTTTTTGATCAGTCATATTCGAGACGGTTTTGATCAGTCATATTCGAGACGGTTTTTGATCAGTCATATTCGAGACGGTTTTGGTCAGTCATATTCGTGACGGTTTTTGATCAGTCATATTCGAGACGGTTTTGGTCAGTCATATTCGAGACGGTTTTGGTCAGTCATATTCGAGACGGTTTTGGTCAGTCATATTCGAGATGGTTTTGGTCAGGTCATATTCGAGACGGTTTTGGTCAGTCATATTCGAGACGGTTTTTGATCAGTCATATTCGAGACGGTTTTTGATCAGTCATATTCGAGACGGTTTTTGATTAGTCATATTCGAGACGGTTTTTGATTAGTCATATTCGAGACGGTTTTTGACCAGTCATATTCGAGACGGTTTTTGATTAGTCATATTCGTGATGGTTTTTGATTAGTCATATTCGTGACGGTTTTTGACTAGTCATATTCGAGACGGTTTTTGATTAGTCATATTCGTGATGGTTTTTGATTAGTCATATTCGTGACGGTTTTTGATTAGTCATATTCGAGACGGTTTTTGATCAGTCATATTCGTGACGGTTTTTGATTAGTCATATTCGTGACGGTTTTTGATTAGTCATATTCGAGACGGTTTTTGATCAGTCATATTCGAGACGGTTTTTGATCAGTCATATTCGTGACGGTTTTGGTCAGTCATATTCGAGACGGTTTTTGATCAGTCATATTCGAGACGGTTTTTGATCAGTCATATTCGAGACGGTTTTTGATTAGTCATATTCGAGACGGTTTTTGATTAGTCATATTCGAGACGGTTTTTGATTAGTCATATTCGAGACGGTTTTTGATCAGTCATATTCGAGACGGTTTTTGATTAGTCATATTCGTGATGGTTTTTGATTAGTCATATTCGTGACGGTTTTTGATTAGTCATATTCGAGACGGTTTTTGATTAGTCATATTCGTGACGGTTTATGATTATTCATATTCGAGACGGTTTTTGATTAGTCATATTCGTGGCGGTTTTTGGTCAGTCATATTCAAGACGGTTTTTGGTCAGTCATATTCGTGACGGTTTTTTGATTAGTCATATTCGTGACAGTTTTTGATTAGTCATATTCGAGACGGTTTTTTGACTAGTCATATTCGAGACGGTTTTTGATTAGTCATATTCGTGATGGTTTTTGATTAGTCATATTCGTGACGGTTTTTGATTAGTCATATTCGAGACGGTTTTTTGATTAGTCATATTCGAGACGGTTTTTGATTAGTCATATTCGTGACGGTTTTTGACTAGTCATATTCGAGGACGGTTTTTGATTAGTCATATTCGTGATGGTTTTTGATTAGTCATATTCGTGACGGTTTTTGATTAGTCATATTCGAGACTGTTTTTGATTAGTCATATTCGTGATGGTTTTTGATTAGTCATATTCGTGACGGTTTTTGATTAGTCATATTCGAGACGGTTTTTGATCAGTCATATTCGTGACGGTTTATGATTATTCATATTCGAGACGGTTTTTGATTAGTCATATTCGTGGCGGTTTTTGGTCAGTCATATTCAAGACGGTTTTTGGTCAGTCATATTCGTGACGGTTTTTGATTAGTCATATTCGTGACAGTTTTTGATTAGTCATATTCGAGACGGTTTTTGACTAGTCATATTCGAGACGGTTTTTGATTAGTCATATTCGTGATGGTTTTTGATTAGTCATATTCGTGACGGTTTTTTGATTAGTCATATTCGAGACGGTTTTTGATTAGTCATATTCGAGACGGTTTTTGATTAGTCATATTCGTGACGGTTTTTGACTAGTCATATTCGAGACGGTTTTTGATTAGTCATATTCGTGATGGTTTTTGATTAGTCATATTCGTGACGGTTTTTGATTAGTCATATTCGAGACTGTTTTTGATTAGTCATATTCGTGATGGTTTTTGATTAGTCATATTCGTGACGGTTTTTGATTAGTCATATTCGAGACGGTTTTTGATCAGTCATATTCGTGACGGTTTTTGATTAGTCATATTCGTGACGGTTTTTGATTAGTCATATTCGAGACGGTTTTTGATCAGTCATATTCGAGACAGTTTTTGATTAGTCATATTCGTGATGGTTTTTGATTAGTCATATTCGTGGCGGTTTTTGATCAGTCATATTCGAGGACGGTTTTGATCAGTCATATTCGAGACGGTTTTTGATCAGTCATATTCGAGACGGTTTTGGTCAGTCATATTCGAGACGGTTTTGGTCAGTCATATTCGAGACGGTTTTGGTCAGTCATATTCGTGACGGTTTTTTAAACAGTCATATTCGAGACGGTTTTGGTCAGTCATATTCGAGACGGTTTTGGTCAGTCATATTCGAGACGGTTTTGGTCAGTCATAATCGAGACGGTTTTGGTTCAGTCATATTCGAGACGGTTTTGATCAGTCATATTCGAGACGGTTTTTGATTAGTCATATTCGTGATGGTTTTTGATTAGTCATATTCGTGGCGGTTTTTGATCAGTCATATTCGAGATGGTTTTGATCAGTCATATTCGAGACGGTTTTTGATCAGTCATATTCGAGACGGTTTTGATCAGTCATATTCGAGACGGTTTTGGTCAGTCATATTCGTGACGGTTTTTGATCAGTCATATTCGAGACGGTTTTGGTCAGTCATATTCGAGACGGTTTTGGTCAGTCATATTCGAGACGGTTTTGGGTCAGTCATATTCGAGACGGTTTTGGTCAGTCATATTCGAGACGGTTTTTGATCAGTCATATTCGAGACGGTTTTTGATTAGTCATATTCGAGACGGTTTTTGATTAGTCATATTCGAGACGGTTTTTGATTAGTCATATTCGAGACGGTTTTTGATCAGTCATATTCGAGACGGTTTTTGATTAGTCATATTCGTGATGGTTTTTGATTAGTCATATTCGAGACGGTTTTTGATTAGTCATATTCGTGGCGGTTTTTGGTCAGTCATATTCAAGACGGTTTTTGGTCAGTCATATTCGTGACGGTTTTTGATTAGTCATATTCATGACAGTTTTTGATTAGTCATATTCGTGACGGTTTTTGATCAGTCCATATTCGTGACGGTTTTTGATTAGTCATATTCGAGACGGTTTTGGTCAGTCATATTCGTGACGGTTTTTAAACAGTCATATTCGAGACGGTTTTGGTCAGTCATATTCGAGACGGTTTTGGTCAGTCATATTCGAGACGGTTTTGGTCAGTCATAATCGAGACGGTTTTGGTCAGTCATATTCGAGACGGTTTTGATCAGTCATATTCGAGACGGTTTTTGATTAGTCATATTCGTGATGGTTTTTGATTAGTCATATTCGTGGCGGTTTTTGATCAGTCATATTCGAGACGGTTTTGATCAGTCATATTCGAGACGGTTTTTGATCAGTCCATATTCGAGACGGTTTTGATCAGTCATATTCGAGACGGTTTTGGTCAGTCATATTCGTGACGGTTTTTGATCAGTCATATTCGAGACGGTTTTGGTCAGTCATATTCGAGACGGTTTTGGTCAGTCATATTCGAGACGGTTTTGGTCAGTCATATTCGAGACGGTTTTGGTCAGTCATATTCGAGACGGTTTTTGATCAGTCATATTCGAGACGGTTTTTGATTAGTCATATTCGAGACGGTTTTTGATTAGTCATATTCGAGACGGTTTTTGATTAGTCATATTCGAGACGGTTTTTGATCAGTCATATTCGAGACGGTTTTTGATTAGTCATATTCGTGATGGTTTTTGATTAGTCATATTCGAGACGGTTTTTGATTAGTCATATTCGTGGCGGTTTTTGGTCAGTCATATTCAAGACGGTTTTTGGTCAGTCATATTCGTGACGGTTTTTGATTAGTCATATTCATGACAGTTTTTGATTAGTCATATTCGTGACGGTTTTTTGATCAGTCATATTCGTGACGGTTTTTGATTAGTCATATTCGAGACGGTTTTTGATTAGTCATATTCGTGACGGTTTTTGATCAGTCATATTCGTGACGGTTTTCGATTAGTCCATATTCGTGACAGTTTTTGATTAGTCATATTCAAGACGGTTTTTTGGTCAGTCATATTCGTGACGGTTTTTGATTAGTCATATTCGTGACGGTTTTTGATTAGTCATATTCGTGGCGGTTTTTGATCAGTCATATTCGAGACGGTTTTTGATCAGTCATATTCGAGACGGTTTTGGTCAGTCATATTCGAGACGGTTTTGGTCAGTCATATTCGTGGCGGTTTTTGATCAGTCATATTCGAGACGTTTTGATCAGTCATATTCGAGACGGTTTTTGATCAGTCATATTCGAGACGGTTTTTGGTCAGTCATATTCGTGACGGTTTTTGATCAGTCATATTCGAGACGGTTTTGGTCAGTCATATTCGAGACGGTTTTGGTCAGTCATATTCGAGACGGTTTTGGTCAGTCATATTCGAGATGGTTTTGGTCAGTCATATTCGAGACGGTTTTGGTCAGTCATATTCGAGACGGTTTTTTGATCAGTCATATTCGAGACGGTTTTTTGATCAGTCATATTCGAGACGGTTTTTGATTAGTCATATTCGAGACGGTTTTTTGATTAGTCCATATTCGAGACGGTTTTTGACCAGTCATATTCGAGACGGTTTTTGATTAGTCATATTCGTGATGGTTTTTGATTAGTCATATTCGTGACGGTTTTTGACTAGTCATATTCGAGACGGTTTTTGATTAGTCATATTCGTGATGGTTTTTGATTAGTCATATTCGTGACGGTTTTTGATTAGTCATATTCGAGACGGTTTTTGATCAGTCATATTCGTGACGGTTTTTGATTAGTCATATTCGTGACGGTTTTTGATTAGTCATATTCGAGACGGTTTTTGATCAGTCATATTCGAGACGGTTTTTGATCAGTCATATTCGTGACGGTTTTGGTCAGTCATATTCGAGACGGTTTTGGTCAGTCATATTCGAGACGGTTTTTGATCAGTCATATTCGAGACGGTTTTTGATCAGTCATATTCGAGACGGTTTTTTGATTAGTCATATTCGAGACGGTTTTTTGATCAGTCATATTCGTGACGGTTTTTGATTAGTCATATTCGAGACGGTTTTTGATCAGTCATATTCGAGACGGTTTTTGATCAGTCATATTCGAGACGGTTTTTGATCAGTCATATTCGTGACGGTTTTGGTCAGTCATATTCGAGACGGTTTTGGTCAGTCATATTCGAGACGGTTTTTGATCAGTCATATTCGAGACGGTTTTTGATCAGTCATATTCGAGACGGTTTTTGATTAGTCATATTCGAGACGGTTTTTGATTAGTCATATTCGAGACGGTTTTTGATTAGTCATATTCGAGACGGTTTTTGATCAGTCATATTCGAGACGGTTTTGATCAGTCATATTCGAGACGGTTTTTGATCAGTCATATTCGAGACGGTTTTTGATCAGTCATATTCGAGACGGTTTTGGTCAGTCATATTCGAGACGGTTTTGGTCAGTCATATTCGAGACGGTTTTGGTCAGTCATATTCGTGACGGTTTTGGTCAGTCATATTCGAGACGGTTTTGGTCAGTCATATTCGTGACGGTTTTTAAACAGTCATATTCGAGACGGTTTTGGTCAGTCATATTCGAGACGGTTTTGGTCAGTCATATTCGAGACGGTTTTGGTCAGTCATAATCGAGACGGTTTTGGTCAGTCATATTCGAGGACGGTTTTGATCAGTCATATTCGAGACGGTTTTTGATTAGTCATATTCGTGATGGTTTTTGATTAGTCATATTCGTGGCGGTTTTTGATCAGTCATATTCGAGACGGTTTTGATCAGTCATATTCGAGACGGTTTTTGATCAGTCATATTCGAGACGGTTTTGATCAGTCATATTCGAGACGGTTTTGGTCAGTCATATTCGTGACAGTTTTTGATTAGTCATATTCGTGACAGTTTTTGATTAGTCATATTCGAGACGGTTTTTGGTCAGTCATATTCGTGACGGTTTTTGATTAGTCATATTCATGACAGTTTTTGATTAGTCATATTCGTGACGGTTTTTGATCAGTCATATTCGAGACGGTTTTTGATTAGTCCATATTCGTGACGGTTTTTGATTAGTCATATTCGTGACGGTTTTTGATCAGTCATATTCGTGACGGTTTTTGATTAGTCATATTCGTGACAGTTTTTGATTAGTCATATTCGTGACAGTTTTTGATTAGTCATATTCAAGACGGTTTTTGGTCAGTCATATTCGTGACGGTTTTTGATTAGTCATATTCGTGGCGGTTTTTGATCAGTCCATATTCGAGACGGTTTTTGATCAGTCATATTCGAGACGGTTTTGGTCAGTCATATTCGAGACGGTTTTGGTCAGTCATATTCGAGACGGTTTTGGTCAGTCATATTCGAGACGGTTTTTGGTCAGTCATATTCGAGACGGTTTTGGTCAGTCATATTCGAGACGGTTTTTGATCAGTCATATTCGAGACGGTTTTTGATTAGTCATATTCGAGACGGTTTTTGATTAGTCATATTCGAGACGGTTTTTGATTAGTCATATTCGAGACGGTTTTTGATCAGTCATATTCGAGACGGTTTTTGATTAGTCATATTCGTGATGGTTTTTGATTAGTCATATTCGAGACGGTTTTTGATTAGTCATATTCGTGGCGGTTTTTGGTCAGTCATATTCAAGACGGTTTTTGGTCAGTCATATTCGTGACGGTTTTTGATTAGTCATATTCATGACAGTTTTTGATTAGTCATATTCGTGACGGTTTTTGATCAGTCATATTCGTGACGGTTTTTGATCAGTCATATTCGTGACAGTTTTTGATTAGTCATATTCGTGACGGTTTTTGATCAGTCCATATTCGTGACGGTTTTTGATTAGTCATATTCGTGACGGCTTTTGATCAGTCATATTCGTGACGGTTTTTGATCAGTCATATTCGTGACGGTTTTTGATTAGTCATATTCGTGACGGTTTTTGATTAGTCATATTCGTGACGGTTTTTGATTAGTCATATCGTGACGGCTTTTGATCAGTCATATTCGTGACGGTTTTTGATCAGTCATATTCGTGACGGTTTTTGATTAGTCATATTCGTGACGGTTTTTGATTAGGTCATATTCGTGACGGCTTTTTGATCAGTCATATTCGTGACGGCTTTTGATCAGTCATATTCGTGACGGTTTTTGATTAGTCATATTCGTGACGGTTTTTGATCAGTCATATTCGTGACGGCTTTTGATTAGTCATATTCGTGACGGGCTTTTGATTAGTCATATTCGTGACAGTTTTTGATTAGTCATATTCGTGACGGTTTTTGATCAGTCATATTCGTGACGGCTTTTGATTAGTCATATTCGTGACAGTTTTTGATTAGTCATATTCGTGACGGTTTTTGATCAGTCATATTCGTGACGGCTTTTGATTAGTCATATTCGTGACGGCTTTTGATTAGTCATATTCGTGACAGTTTTTGATTAGTCATATTCGTGACGTTTTTTGATCAGTCATATTCGTGACGGCTTTTGATTAGTCATATTCGTGACAGTTTTTGATTAGTCATATTCGTGACGGCTTTTGATTAGTCATATTCGAGACGGTTTTTGATTAGTCATATTCGTGACGGTTTTTGATCAGTCATATTCGAGACGGTTTTTTGATTAGTCATATTCGTGCCGGTTTCAGTCATAATTTTGATCAGTCATATTCGTGACGGTTTTTGATTAGTCATATTCGTGACGGTTTTTGATTAGTCATATTCGTGACGGTTTTTGATTAGTCATATTCGAGACAGTTTTTGATTAGTCATATTCGAGACGGTTTTTGATTAGTCATATTCGTGACGGTTTTTGATTAGTCATATTCGAGACGGTTTTTGATTAGTCATATTCGTGACGGTTTTTGATTAGTCATATTCGAGACGGTTTTTGATCAGTCATATTCAAGACGATTTTTGATTAGTCATATTCGTGCCGGTTTCAGTCATAATTTTGATCAGTCATATTCGTGACGGTTTTTGATTAGTCATATTCGTGACGGTTTTTGATTAGTCATATTCGTGACGGTTTTTGATTAGTCATATTTGTGACGGTTTTTGATTAGTCATATTCGTGACGGTTTTTGGTCAGTCATATTCGAGACGGTTTTTGATTAGTCATATTCGTGATGGTTTTTGATTAGTCATATTCGTGACGGTTTTTGATTAGTCATATTCGAGACGGTTTTTGATTAGTCATATTCGTGACGGTTTATGATTATTCATATTCGAGACGGTTTTTGATTAGTCATATTCGTGACGGTTTTTGATTAGTCATATTCGTGGCGGTTTTTGGTCAGTCATATTCAAGACGGTTTTTGGTCAGTCATATTCGTGACGGTTTTTGATTAGTCATATTCGTGACGGTTTTTGATTAGTCATATTCGTGACGGTTTTTGATTAGTCATATTCGTGGCGGTTTTTGATCAGTCATATTCGAGACGGTTTTTGATCAGTCATATTCGAGACGGTTTTGGTCAGTCATATTCGAGACGGTTTTGGTCAGTCATATTCGTGGCGGTTTTTGATCAGTCATATTCGAGACGGTTTTGATCAGTCATATTCGAGACGGTTTTTGATCAGTCATATTCGAGACGGTTTTGGTCAGTCATATTCGTGACGGTTTTTGATCAGTCATATTCGAGACGGTTTTGGTCAGTCATATTCGAGACGGTTTTGGTCAGTCATATTCGAGACGGTTTTGGTCAGTCATATTCGAGATGGTTTTGGTCAGTCATATTCAAGACGGTTTTGGTCAGTCATATTCGAGACGGTTTTTGATCAGTCATATTCGAGACGGTTTTTGATCAGTCATATTCGAGACGGTTTTTGATTAGTCATATTCGAGACGGTTTTTGATTATTCATATTCGAGACGGTTTTTGACCAGTCATATTCGAGACGGTTTTTGATTAGTCATATTCGTGATGGTTTTTGATTAGTCATATTCGTGACGGTTTTTGACTAGTCATATTCGAGACGGTTTTTGATTAGTCATATTCGTGATGGTTTTTGATTAGTCATATTCGTGACGGTTTTTGATTAGTCATATTCGAGACGGTTTTTGATCAGTCATATTCGTGACGGTTTTTGATTAGTCATATTCGTGACGGTTTTTGATTAGTCATATTCGAGACGGTTTTTGATCAGTCATATTCGAGACGGTTTTTGATCAGTCATATTCGTGACGGTTTTGGTCAGTCATATTCGAGACGGTTTTTGATCAGTCATATTCGAGACGGTTTTTGATCAGTCATATTCGAGACGGTTTTTGATTAGTCATATTCGAGACGGTTTTTGATTAGTCATATTCGAGACGGTTTTTGATTAGTCATATTCGAGACGGTTTTTGATCAGTCATATTCGAGACGGTTTTTTGATTAGTCATATTCGTGATGGTTTTTGATTAGTCATATTCGTGACGGTTTTTGATTAGTCATATTCGAGACGGTTTTTGATTAGTCATATTCGTGACGGTTTATGATTATTCATATTCGAGACGGTTTTTGATTAGTCATATTCGTGGCGGTTTTTGGTCAGTCATATTCAAGACGGGTTTTTGGTCAGTCATATTCGTGACGGTTTTTGATTAGTCATATTCGTGACAGTTTTTGATTAGTCATATTCGAGACGGTTTTTGACTAGTCATATTCGAGACGGTTTTTGATTAGTCATATTCGTGATGGTTTTTGATTAGTCATATTCGTGACGGTTTTTGATTAGTCATATTCGAGACGGTTTTTGATTAGTCATATTCGAGACGGTTTTTGATTAGTCATATTCGTGACGGTTTTTGACTAGTCATATTCGAGACGGTTTTTGATTAGTCATATTCGTGATGGTTTTTGATTAGTCATATTCGTGATGGTTTTTGATTAGTCATATTCGTGACGGTTTTTGATTAGTCATATTCGAGACGGTTTTTGATTAGTCATATTCGAGACGGTTTTTTGATTAGTCATATTCGTGACGGTTTTTGACTAGTCATATTCGAGACGGTTTTTGATTAGTCATATTCGTGATGGTTTTTGATTAGTCATATTCGTGACGGTTTTTGATTAGTCATATTCGAGACTGTTTTTGATTAGTCATATTCGTGATGGTTTTTGATTAGTCATATTCGTGACGGTTTTTGATTAGTCATATTCGAGACGGTTTTTTGATCAGTCATATTCGTGACGGTTTTTGATTAGTCATATTCGTGACGGTTTTTGATTAGTCATATTCGAGACGGTTTTTGATCAGTCATATTCGAGACAGTTTTGATTAGTCATATTCGTGATGGTTTTTGATTAGTCATATTCGTGGCGGTTTTTGATCAGTCATATTCGAGACGGTTTTGATCAGTCATATTCGAGACGGTTTTTGATCAGTCATATTCGAGACGGTTTTTGATCAGTCATATTCGAGACGGTTTTGGTCAGTCATATTCGAGACGGTTTTGATCAGTCATATTCGAGACGGTTTTGGTCAGTCATATTCGAGACGGTTTTGATCAGTCATATTCGAGACGGTTTTGGTCAGTCATATTCGAGACGGTTTTGGTCAGTCATATTCGAGACGGTTTTGGTCAGTCATATTCGTGACGGTTTTTAAACAGTCATATTCGAGACGGTTTTGGTCAGTCATATTCGAGACGGTTTTGGTCAGTCATATTCGAGACGGTTTTGGTCAGTCATAATCGAGACGGTTTTGGTCAGTCATATTCGAGACGGTTTTGATCAGTCATATTCGAGACGGTTTTTGATTAGTCATATTCGTGATGGTTTTTGATTAGTCATATTCGTGGCGGTTTTTGATCAGTCATATTCGAGACGGTTTTGATCAGTCATATTCGAGACGGTTTTTGATCAGTCATATTCGAGACGGTTTTGATCAGTCATATTCGAGACGGTTTTGGTCAGTCATATTCGTGACGGTTTTTGATCAGTCATATTCGAGACGGTTTTGGTCAGTCATATTCGAGACGGTTTTGGTCAGTCATATTCGAGACGGTTTTGGTCAGTCATATTCGAGACGGTTTTGGTCAGTCATATTCGAGACGGTTTTTGATCAGTCATATTCGAGACGGTTTTTGATTAGTCATATTCGAGACGGTTTTTGATTAGTCATATTCGAGACGGTTTTTGATTAGTCATATTCGAGACGGTTTTTGATCAGTCATATTCGAGACGGTTTTTGATTAGTCATATTCGTGATGGTTTTTGATTAGTCATATTCGAGACGGTTTTTGATTAGTCATATTCGTGGCGGTTTTTGGTCAGTCATATTCAAGACGGTTTTTGGTCAGTCATATTCGTGACGGTTTTTGATTAGTCATATTCATGACAGTTTTTGATTAGTCATATTCGTGACGGTTTTTGATCAGTCATATTCGTGACGGTTTTTGATTAGTCATATTCGAGACGGTTTTTGATTAGTCATATTCGTGACGGTTTTTGATCAGTCATATTCGTGACGGTTTTTGATTAGTCATATTCGTGACAGTTTTTGATTAGTCATATTCGTGACAGTTTTTGATTAGTCATATTCGAGACGGTTTTTGGTCAGTCATATTCGTGACGGTTTTTGATTAGTCATATTCATGACAGTTTTTGATTAGTCATATTCGTGACGGTTTTTGATCAGTCATATTTGAGACGGTTTTTGATTAGTCATATTCGTGACGGTTTTTGATTAGTCATATTCGTGACGGTTTTTGATCAGTCATATTCGTGACGGTTTTTGATTAGTCATATTCGTGACAGTTTTTGATTAGTCATATTCGTGACAGTTTTTGATTAGTCATATTCAAGACGGTTTTTGGTCAGTCATATTCGTGACGGTTTTTGATTAGTCATATTCGTGACGGTTTTTGATTAGTCATATTCGTGGCGGTTTTTGATCAGTCATATTCGAGACGGTTTTTGATCAGTCATATTCGAGACGGTTTTGGTCAGTCATATTCGAGACGGTTTTGGTCAGTCATATTCGTGGCGGTTTTTGATCAGTCATATTCGAGACGGTTTTGATCAGTCATATTCGAGACGGTTTTTGATCAGTCATATTCGAGACGGTTTTGGTCAGTCATATTCGTGACGGTTTTTGATCAGTCATATTCGAGACGGTTTTGGTCAGTCATATTCGAGACGGTTTTGGTCAGTCATATTCGAGACGGTTTTGGTCAGTCATATTCGAGATGGTTTTGGTCAGTCATATTCGAGACGGTTTTGGTCAGTCATATTCGAGACGGTTTTTGATCAGTCATATTCGAGACGGTTTTGGTCAGTCATATTCGTGACGGTTTTTGATTAGTCATATTCGAGACGGTTTTTGATCAGTCATATTCGAGACGGTTTTTGATTAGTCATATTCGAGACGGTTTTTGACCAGTCATATTCGAGACGGTTTTTGATTAGTCATATTCGTGATGGTTTTTGATTAGTCATATTCGTGACGGTTTTTGACTAGTCATATTCGAGACGGTTTTTGATTAGTCATATTCGTGATGGTTTTTGATTAGTCATATTCGTGACGGTTTTTGATTAGTCATATTCGAGACGGTTTTTGATCAGTCATATTCGTGACGGTTTTTGATTAGTCATATTCGTGACGGTTTTTGATTAGTCATATTCGAGACGGTTTTTGATCAGTCATATTCGAGACGGTTTTTGATCAGTCATATTCGTGACGGTTTTGGTCAGTCATATTCGAGACGGTTTTGGTCAGTCATATTCGTGACGGTTTTTGATTAGTCATATTCATGACAGTTTTTGATTAGTCATATTCGTGACGGTTTTTGATCAGTCATATTTGAGACGGTTTTTGATTAGTCATATTCGTGACGGTTTTTGATTAGTCATATTCGTGACGGTTTTTGATCAGTCATATTCGTGACGGTTTTTGATTAGTCATATTCGTGACAGTTTTTGATTAGTCATATTCGTGACAGTTTTTGATTAGTCATATTCAAGACGGTTTTTGGTCAGTCATATTCGTGACGGTTTTTGATTAGTCATATTCGTGACGGTTTTTGATTAGTCATATTCGTGGCGGTTTTTGATCAGTCATATTCGAGACGGTTTTTGATCAGTCATATTCGAGACGGTTTTGGTCAGTCATATTCGAGACGGTTTTGGTCAGTCATATTCGTGGCGGTTTTTGATCAGTCATATTCGAGACGGTTTTGATCAGTCATATTCGAGACGGTTTTTGATCAGTCATATTCGAGACGGTTTTGGTCAGTCATATTCGTGACGGTTTTTGATCAGTCATATTCGAGACGGTTTTGGTCAGTCATATTCGAGACGGTTTTGGTCAGTCATATTCGAGACGGTTTTGGTCAGTCATATTCGAGATGGTTTTGGTCAGTCATATTCGAGACGGTTTTGGTCAGTCATATTCGAGACGGTTTTTGATCAGTCATATTCGAGACGGTTTTGGTCAGTCATATTCGTGACGGTTTTTGATTAGTCATATTCGAGACGGTTTTTGATCAGTCATATTCGAGACGGTTTTTGATTAGTCATATTCGAGACGGTTTTTGACCAGTCATATTCGAGACGGTTTTTGATTAGTCATATTCGTGATGGTTTTTGATTAGTCATATTCGTGACGGTTTTTGACTAGTCATATTCGAGACGGTTTTTGATTAGTCATATTCGTGATGGTTTTTGATTAGTCATATTCGTGACGGTTTTTGATTAGTCATATTCGAGACGGTTTTTGATCAGTCATATTTGTGACGGTTTTTGATTAGTCATATTCGTGACGGTTTTTGATTAGTCATATTCGAGACGGTTTTTGATCAGTCATATTCGAGACGGTTTTTGATCAGTCATATTCGTGACGGTTTTGGTCAGTCATATTCGAGACGGTTTTGGTCAGTCATATTCGAGACGGTTTTTGATCAGTCATATTCGAGACGGTTTTTGATCAGTCATATTCGAGACGGTTTTTGATTAGTCATATTCGAGACGGTTTTTGATTAGTCATATTCGAGACGGTTTTTGATTAGTCATATTCGAGACGGTTTTTGATCAGTCATATTCGAGACGGTTTTGATCAGTCATATTCGAGACGGTTTTTGATCAGTCATATTCGAGACGGTTTTTGATCAGTCATATTCGAGACGGTTTTGGTCAGTCATATTCGAGACGGTTTTGGTCAGTCATATTCGAGACGGTTTTGGTCAGTCATATTCGTGACGGTTTTGGTCAGTCATATTCGAGACGGTTTTGGTCAGTCATATTCGTGACGGTTTTTAAACAGTCATATTCGAGACGGTTTTGGTCAGTCATATTCGAGACGGTTTTGGTCAGTCATATTCGAGACGGTTTTGGTCAGTCATAATCGAGACGGTTTTGGTCAGTCATATTCGAGACGGTTTTGATCAGTCATATTCGAGACGGTTTTTGATTAGTCATATTCGTGATGGTTTTTGATTAGTCATATTCGTGGCGGTTTTTGATCAGTCATATTCGAGACGGTTTTGATCAGTCATATTCGAGACGGTTTTTGATCAGTCATATTCGAGACGGTTTTGATCAGTCATATTCGAGACGGTTTTGGTCAGTCATATTCGTGACAGTTTTTGATTAGTCATATTCGTGACAGTTTTTGATTAGTCATATTCGAGACGGTTTTTGGTCAGTCATATTCGTGACGGTTTTTGATTAGTCATATTCATGACAGTTTTTGATTAGTCATATTCGTGACGGTTTTTGATCAGTCATATTCGAGACGGTTTTTGATTAGTCATATTCGTGACGGTTTTTGATTAGTCATATTCGTGACGGTTTTTGATCAGTCATATTCGTGACGGTTTTTGATTAGTCATATTCGTGACAGTTTTTGATTAGTCATATTCGTGACAGTTTTTGATTAGTCATATTCAAGACGGTTTTTGGTCAGTCATATTCGTGACGGTTTTTGATTAGTCATATTCGTGACAGTTTTTGATTAGTCATATTCGTGACGGTTTTTGATTAGTCATATTCGTGGCGGTTTTTGATCAGTCATATTCGAGACGGTTTTTGATCAGTCATATTCGAGACGGTTTTGGTCAGTCATATTCGAGACGGTTTTGGTCAGTCATATTCGAGACGGTTTTGGTCAGTCATATTCGAGACGGTTTTTGATCAGTCATATTCGAGACGGTTTTTGATTAGTCATATTCGAGACGGTTTTTGATTAGTCATATTCGAGACGGTTTTTGATTAGTCATATTCGAGACGGTTTTTGATCAGTCATATTCGAGACGGTTTTTGATTAGTCATATTCGTGATGGTTTTTGATTAGTCATATTCGAGACGGTTTTTGATTAGTCATATTCGTGGCGGTTTTTGGTCAGTCATATTCAAGACGGTTTTTGGTCAGTCATATTCGTGACGGTTTTTGATTAGTCATATTCATGACAGTTTTTGATTAGTCATATTCGTGACGGTTTTTGATCAGTCATATTCGTGACGGTTTTTGATTAGTCATATTCGAGACGGTTTTTGATTAGTCATATTCGTGACGGTTTTTGATCAGTCATATTCGTGACGGTTTTTGATTAGTCATATTCGTGACAGTTTTTGATTAGTCATATTCGTGACAGTTTTTGATTAGTCATATTCGAGACGGTTTTTGGTCAGTCATATTCGTGACCGTTTTTGATTAGTCATATTCATGACAGTTTTTGATTAGTCATATTCGTGACGGTTTTTGATCAGTCATATTCGAGACGGTTTTTGATTAGTCATATTCGTGACGGTTTTTGATTAGTCATATTCGTGACGGTTTTTGATCAGTCATATTCGTGACGGTTTTTGATTAGTCATATTCGTGACAGTTTTTGATTAGTCATATTCGTGACAGTTTTTGATTAGTCATATTCGAGACGGTTTTTGGTCAGTCATATTCGTGACGGTTTTTGATTAGTCATATTCGTGACAGTTTTTGATTAGTCATATTCGTGACGGTTTTTGATCAGTCATATTCGTGACGGTTTTTGATCAGTCATATTCGAGACGGTTTTGATCAGTCATATTCGAGACGGTTTTTGATCAGTCATATTCGAGACGGTTTTGATCAGTCATATTCGAGACGGTTTTGGTCAGTCATATTCGAGACGGTTTTGGTCAGTCATATTCGAGACGGTTTTGGTCAGTCATATTCGAGACGGTTTTGGTCAGTCATATTCGAGACGGTTTTGGTCAGTCATATTCGAGACGGTTTTTGATCAGTCATATTCGAGACGGTTTTTGATTAGTCATATTCGAGACGGTTTTTGATCAGTCATATTCGAGACGGTTTTGGTCAGTCATATTCGAGACGGTTTTGGTCAGTCATATTCGAGACGGTTTTGGTCAGTCATATTCGAGACGGTTTTGGTCAGTCATATTCGAGACGGTTTTGGTCAGTCATATTCGAGATGGTTTTGGTCAGTCATATTCGAGACGGTTTTGGTCAGTCATATTCGAGACGGTTTTTGATCAGTCATATTCGAGACGGTTTTTGATCAGTCATATTCGAGACGGTTTTTGATTAGTCATATTCGAGACGGTTTTTGATTAGTCATATTCGAGACGGTTTTTGACCAGTCATATTCGAGACGGTTTTTGATTAGTCATATTCGTGATGGTTTTTGATTAGTCATATTCGTGACGGTTTTTGACTAGTCATATTCGAGACGGTTTTTGATTAGTCATATTCGAGACGGTTTTTGATCAGTCATATTCGAGACGGTTTTTGATTAGTCATATTCGAGACGGTTTTGGTCAGTCATATTCGAGACGGTTTTTGATCAGTCATATTCGAGACGGTTTTTGATTAGTCATATTCGAGACGGTTTTTGATTAGTCATATTCGAGACGGTTTTTGATCAGTCATATTCGAGACGGTTTTGGTCAGTCATATTCGAGACGGTTTTGGTCAGTCAAATTCGAGACGGTTTTGGTCAGTCATATTCGAGACGGTTTTGGTCAGTCATATTCGAGACGGTTTTTGATTAGTCATATTCGAGACGGTTTTTGACCAGTCATATTCGAGACGGTTTTTGATTAGTCATATTCGAGACGGTTTTTGATCAGTCATATTCGAGACGGTTTTTGATTAGTCATATTCGAGACGGTTTTGGTCAGTCATATTCGAGACGGTTTTTGATCAGTCATATTCGAGACGGTTTTTGATTAGTCATATTCGAGACGGTTTTTGATTAGTCATATTCGAGACGGTTTTTGATCAGTCATATTCGAGACGGTTTTTGATCAGTCATATTCGAGACGGTTTTTGATTAGTCATATTCGAGACGGTTTTTGATCAGTCATATTCGAGACGGTTTTGGTCAGTCATATTCGAGACGGTTTTGGTCAGTCAAATTCGAGACGGTTTTGGTCAGTCATATTCGAGACGGTTTTGGTCAGTCATATTCGAGACGGTTTTTGATTAGTCATATTCGAGACGGTTTTTGATCAGTCATATTCGAGACGGTTTTTGATTAGTCATATTCGTGACGGTTTTTGATTAGTCATATTCGAGACGGTTTTTGATTAGTCATATTCGTGACGGTTTATGATTATTCATATTCGAGACGGTTTTGGTCAGTCATATTCAAGACGGTTTTTGGTCAGTCATATTCGTGACGGTTTTTGATTAGTCATATTCGTGACAGTTTTTGATTAGTCATATTCGTGGCGGTTTTTGATCAGTCATATTCGAGACGGTTTTGATCAGTCATATTCGAGACGGTTTTTGATCAGTCATATTCGAGACGGTTTTGGTCAGTCATATTCGAGACGGTTTTTGATCAGTCATATTCGAGACGGTTTTGGTCAGTCATATTCGAGACGGTTTTGGTCAGTCATATTCGTGACGGTTTTTGATCAGTCATATTCGAGACGGTTTTGGTCAGTCATATTCGAGACGGTTTTGGTCAGTCATATTCGAGACGGTTTTGGTCAGTCATATTCGGGACGGTTTTGGTCAGTCATATTCGAGACGGTTTTGGTCAGTCATATTCGGGACGGTTTTTGATCAGTCATATTCGAGACGGTTTTGGTCAGTCATATTCGGGACGGTTTTTGATTAGTCATATTCGAGACGGTTTTGGTCAGTCATATTCGAGACGGTTTTGGTCAGTCATATTCGAGACGGTTTTGGTCAGTCATATTCGGGACGGTTTTTGATCAGTCATATTCGAGACGGTGTCAGTGATGTAATGCTGCTGTTGTTCGTCCTCCAGACGGCCGCTGATGGCATCATAACCTCTGCCGCCACATACTCGTATGATGCTCACGCTCAGCAGATCCGCTTCAGGAACTACATGGTCATCTATAACGAGACCGTCCTGATGGATCTGCTCATGCACTTCAGAACGGCGAGTAACACACACACTCACACACACACACACTGATGAGGTTCCTCATGAACCACAGATGCGGATAAAGAAGCTTGAGTGAGAAGCTCCCGTCATCATGTGAGTGTTTCTCCCGGATCCACAGGGCATCATGTATGAGATCGATTACTCGCGCCTGCACTGTGAGAAGAAGGTTCTGGAGACCCGGTTCCACCCGACGCGGGTCCCGGCCGACGCCTCATTCATGAGTCAGGTGATCCTGGGAACCACTTCTGTTCCGGGTCTGGGTCTGCTGACCAAGTCCTGGGTCGGGGAGATTCCTGAGATCCAGGGTGAGTGCAGTCCGCTTTATTCCACAGTCATAAACAATAACAACAGCAATCTTCATCAAACATCAGAACCGCTCAGATTAGCCCAGTTCTGTGCAGCTGCTGTGAATCATCTGTCCTGTAGTGAGTCGTGAATCATCTGTCCTGTAGTGAATCGTGAATCATCTGTCCTGTAGTGAGTCGTGAATCATCTGTCCTGTAGTGAATCGTGAATCATCTGTCCTGTAGTGAATCGTGAATCATCTGTCCTGTAGTGAATCGTGAATCATCTGTCCTGTAGTGAGTCGTGAATCATCTGTCCTGTAGTGAGTCGTGAATCATCTGTCCTGTAGTGAGTCGTGAATCATCTGCCCTGTAGTGAATCGTGAATCATCTGTCCTATAGTGAATCGTGAATCATCTGTCCTGTAGTGAGTCGTGAATCATCTGTCCTGTAGTGAATCGTGAATCATCTGTCCTGTAGTGAATCGTGAATCATCTGTCCTGTAGTGAATCGTGAATCATTTGTCCTGTAGTGAGTCGTGAATCATCTGTCCTGTAGTGAATCATGAATCATCTGTCCTGTAGTGAATCGTGAATCATCTGTCCTGTAGTGAGTCGTGAATCATCTGTCCTGTAGTGAGTCATGAATCATCTGTCCTGTAGTGAATCGTGAATCATCTGTCCTGTAGTGAATCGTGAATCATCTGTCCTGTAGTGAATCGTAAATCATCTGTCCTGTAGTGAGTCGTGAATCATCTGTCCTGTAGTGAATCGTGAATCATCTGTTCTGTAGTGAGTCGTGAATCATCTGTCCTGTAGTGAATCGTGAATCATCTGTCCTGTAGTGAATCGTGAATCATCTGTCCTGTAGTGAATCATGTGTGTGTCGTCTCCAGCTCAGTACATGTTGACCTTCACTGAGTTCACCTGTCTGCCAGTCAGCGCGTCGGTCTTCACGCCACAGACTGGATGGATCACCATGAGGTGCAGCATCTCTCTCACACACACACACACACACACACACACACACACACACACACACACACACACACACACACACACACACACACACACACACACACACACACACACACACACACACACACACACACACACACTCCACTATCACAGTGTTTGATGATGTTTAATAATCACATTCATAAACGTGTCTCTGTTTCTCAGTTTCTATAATCATCTGCTGGGCGTTCAGAATCCTCAAGACTTCATCCCGCCGTTCTTCTGTCCCGCGTCGGCTCAGAACGAGCATCTACCCAAGACCAACTTCATGAAGGCCCTGCGCCCGCACCAGCGAACACTCGCACCAGTGAACACTCGCACCAGTGAACACTCGCACCAGTGAACACTCGCACCAGTGAACACTCGCACCAGTGAACACTCTTCATTCCTCATCAGACGCAGTGAATCACTGAATAAACACAAATGTCTTCATCATCTGAAGCTTTAATGTCTTGATTTCGTCTCCATCTGTGTCTTCTGGGAAGGGAACTGCACTGATGTCCATGCAGGACGCTCATTAAAACACAACAAACACTTCAGTAAACTTCTAACCATCCAATCAGTAAAGACATTATTCTGTGATGAAAAATAAACCCTAAAGATACACATGATCATATATGTATTCATTTATTATGCAGCTTTATGGAATTTAAGTGTAGAGATTTAGTGTAGAGAGTTAGTGTAGAGATTTAGTGTAGAGATTTAGTGTAGAGAGTTAGTGTAGAGATGCATTTACATGTACAGAATTACAGGCCTCATCATGTAAGTCTTGATAAATCCTCATCATTGAAACGATTGGATCATGTGTGTCTAACTCGGAGTTCATGAACTCTTCAGCGAGTGACCGATCGTCAGACGTCTGGAAAACATGCAGAGTTTGTTCAATGAATCTTCAGAACATCTGTGTTTTTCTGATCAAATTCACATTTTAAAGATTTTCTTTTTCCATAATATCCAGTGAATGTTGATAATCTGATGCAAAACTGACAATTCATTAAAGGGATACTCCACTTTTTTTTGGAAATAGGCTCATTCTCCAGCTCCCCCAGAGTTAAACAGTTGAGTTTTACTGTTTTCGAATCCATTCCGGGTCTGACGGCACCACTTGTAGCATAGCTTAGCATAGATCATTGATTCTGATGGGTCCAGTAGCATTTCTTTCAAAATGACCAACGAGTTTCAGTATTTTTCCTATTTAAAACTGGACTCTTCTGTAGTTAAACCGTGTACTAAGATCGACGGAAAATGAAAAGTTGTGATTTTCCGAGCCTATATGGCAGGAGCTACTCTCATCCCGGCGTAAGAATCAAGGAACTGTGGGCCGTAGCATGTGTGCAGCAGCGTAATGATATGACGAAGCACCTGCCGTCAACAAACCAACGTGACGACCTGCTTGCACAGGGAGCGTGCCTTGTGGAGACATTTGTGAGAGACGATTTAGATGACATTTACTTTGGTGCTGATCCCGAACCGTATTTATTTGAACCGGAATACACTGAAGATGAGCTTTTGGAAGGCAAGATAGTATGGAAAAGCAAGAAACTACACAAACTTAGTCCCGGTCATGTTGGAAGTTACCGAGCTGGGGACTATTTTCAGGAGCTTCGTCATATCATTACGCTGCTGCACACATGCTACGGCCCACAGTTGCTTGATTCTTACGCCGGGATGAGAGTAGCTCCTGCCATATAGGCTTGGAAAATCACAACTTTTCATTTTCCGTCGATCTTAGTACACGGTTTAACTACAGAAGAGTCCAGTTTTAAATAGGAAAAATACTGAAACTCGTTGGTCATTTTGAAAGAAATGCTACTGGACCCATCAGAATCAATGATCTATGCTAAGCTATGCTACAAGTGGTGCCGTCAGACCCGGAGTTCGGCTGAATGGATTCGAAAACGGTAAAACTGTTTAACTCTGGGGGAGCTGGAGGATGAGCCTATTTCCAAAAAAAGTGGAGTATCCCTTTAAGAAATGTTCCAGGCGTTTCTGCATTTTTCTCGGATACAAATATTTAAATCCAAAATGTGAGCATTAGTTTAACTTAATTAGTAGGCTAATTTTACTTTCCATGTCAGTGTTTTGTCAAATCCCATCATGCAACAGGAAGTTGCATCATTTTTGGTGGGAAAAGTTGAGCAGAGCAATAATTATAGAAATACACATTACGACACACACATGAAGTTAAAAAGCTTGTGGAATGATCCAGTTCCTGTTTCTTATAACAGCACAAAATCACCAGGTTCTTCACCAGCATAAATGTCATAAATATATATATGTAAAGTTCTTGAAGCCGTTCAGACTTCACATGAACACTTCTCTGGAGTCAAACTTTATCTTCCACATCCAGGAAGATCATCAGCATGTCTCATGATCTTCTCTTTATTTCTGCATTCTTCTCTTCCTTTAGTTTCTCAATGATTTATTTTGCTTCAGCTAATGTTTATTTCAAAGTATGAAAATGTTGTTTTATTAGATTGTCAGTTATGATAGTTTCAGTGCAGTGCATTGTGGGACACAGATGCTTCATAACCACTGAGCGTCCATGCGTTGAGGAAACTCACAGAACACACACACACACACACACACACACACACACCACAGCTTTGGCAGATATAGATATTTATAGGTTTTGATTTTTTTTTTCATACCAGATAAATAAAAAGTTAACAATACAATCTGGTCACCATTATATGTCGAGTCCGTGTGATAATAATGACCAAATCAAAGCATGATTGTCACTCAGTGTGCTTCACAGAAATCTGTCAATCAATAAATTATCTGGTGAACTTCCACTATTTACAGTATAAACACGTGATCACGAACACAAGCTTTGGATCTTCGGACG
>JARPMJ010005918.1:35000-42500 GCA_033366665.1 Phoxinus dragarum
CCACAGAGACACGCCTCCAGGATGGCGTCATGGATGAACACATACTGCTCCTGGAACAGCAATAAACCAATGACAGATCAGTCCATCCATCCATCCATCCATCCATCCATCAATACATCCATCAATACATCCATTTAACCAGTTGAATATAAACAACCCATGGATGAAATTTCGGAAAATCTAATGTTTATGGAAACTTCAGATACATATTTCTCTCCCTTATATAACAGACGTATGAGCCAGACAGCGATCAGACTGACCACTTGACGCAAATCATTCATGAAGTGACATTTGAAATATCCTCGGGTTGTTTCTCTTCATGTGACGGTCAGATAAAGTCTCCGGCTAGACGTTTCTTTATGCTTCTTTATTGTTACTTTATTTCAAGAAGTACAAGGTTATATCTCTGAGTGGGCGGGGCTTGAGTGTGAGGCAGCGTGTGATTGGCTCTGGCGGATGTGAGGTGTATGTGATTGGCTGGTGTGAGGTGTGTGTGATTGGCTGGTGTAAGGTGTGTGTGTGTGTGATTGGCTGGTGTGAGGTGTGTGTGTGATCGGCTGGTGTGTGTGATTGGCTGGTGTGAGGTGTGTGTGATTGGCTGGTGTGAGGTGTGTGTGATTGGCTGGTGTGAGGTGTGTGTGATTGGCTGGTGTGAAGTGTGTGTGATTGGCTGGTGTGAGGTGTGTGTGATTGGCTGGTGTGAGGTGTGTGTGATTGGCTGGTGTGTGTGATTTGCTGGTGTGTGTGTGATTGGCTGGTGTGAGGTGTGTGTGTGATTGGCTGGTGTGAGGTGTGAGTGATTGGCTGGTGTGTGTGTGATTGGCTGGTGTGTGTGTGATTGGCTGGTGTGATTGGCTGGTGTGTGTGTGTGATTGGCTGGTGTGTGTGTGATTGGCTGGTGTGAGGTGTGTGTGATTGGCTGGTGTGATTGGCTGGTGTGATTGGCTGGTGTGTGTGTGTGATTGGCTGGTGTGTGTGTGATTGGCTGGTGTGAGGTGTGTGTGATTGGCTGGTGTGAGGTGTGTGTGATTGGCTGGTGTGATTGGCTGGTGTGATTGGCTGGTGTGTGTGTGTGATTGGCTGGTGTGTGTGTGATTGGCTGGTGTGAGGTGTGTGTGATTGGCTGGTGTGATTGGCTGGTGTGATTGGCTGGTGTGTGTGTGTGATTGGCTGGTGTGTGTGTGATTGGCTGGTGTGTGTGTGATTGGCTGGTGTGAGGTGTGTGTGTGATTGGCTGGTGTGTGTGTGATTGGCTGGTGTGAGGTGTGTGTGATTGGCTGGTGTGATTGGCTGGTGTGATTGGCTGGTGTGTGTGTGTGATTGGCTGGTGTGTGTGTGATTGGCTGGTGTGTGTGTGATTGGCTGGTGTGAGGTGTGTGTGATTGGCTGGTGTGTGTGATTTGCTGGTGTGTGTGTGATTGGCTGGTGTGAGGTGTGTGTGATTGGCTGGTGTGTGTGTGATTGGCTGGTGTGTGTGTGATTGGCTGGTGTGTGTGTGATTGGCTGGTGTGTGTGATTGGCTGGTGTGTGTGTGATTGGCTGGTGTGTGTGTGATTGGCTGGTGTGTGTGTGTGATTGGCTGGTGTGTGTGTGATTGGTCACCTCGGTCTGGACCATGTTAACCCTGCGAGAGCGCAGTTCTCTGACACAGTTGTAAATGTCCACGACTCCTTCTCGCTCCGCCATGTCCAGCATGATGTCGATGACGATGAAGCATCCGGTGCGTCCGGCTCCAGCGCTGAGGACACACACACACACGTATTTAACAGAACACACACACACACACAGGTGTTGTGCGGAGAGAGGGTCGAGCGTCACCTGCAGTGCACCACCATCGGCCCCGCGCTCGCAGGACTCTTGGCCTTGACCCGGCGGATGAATCCCAGAAGACCCGTGGAGTGATACGGCACTCCGTGATCCGGCCAGCCGGTGAAGTGGAACTGCCGGATCTCTCTGATCTCATGAGCTCCTCGCTGCAGTCAACACACACACACACACACACACACACACAGAGATGAAGTCATGGCATTGTGTTCATAGTGATACACACACGCTATACACTCGCACACACACTATATACTCACACACACTCGCACACTCACACTGCAGAGATCAAGAAAAGTTGAATTTTTAGTTGAATTTGGGGAAACCACTTGACATATTTGTTGTGTTGAGTTATTTCAATTACTCTTGTTTGATTTGTTGATTGCAAACAGCTGAAAGATGATTTCGATTGTAACTGTGTATGGAATGAGTGTAGTGTAGTTTGATCATATTATATTTATAACTGATGCTGAACCTTTTCCACAGCGAAGGTTCGAATGACGTATTCCGAGAGAAGCTGCGTCTCGATGAGCGTCACCTTCATGTCCCTGTAGATCTCAGTGTCGTCGGGGCCAGTACTTACAGCACTTCACCTGCACACACACACACACACACACACACACACGCTCATGAGCTTAAACACGAGATCGTGTACAGAAGCAGAAACATCATCAGCATTTAATCAGGAGTTTCCAGTCGGATCTGAAGTGTCCCGGATCCCAGAGATTATCCCAGACTAATTAACCGGGTTAACCCCTTCATAACCAGACCACACCTCCCGAGACACACCGTCTCTAATCACTCAAACTCATTACTGAAGTCAAGCGTTCACTGCCTTTATCTGTCCATCTGTTTGTCATCCGTTTATTAGCACCCATCCGTTCCTCATTATTATCCTGTTTTCTCTCGATGAGTCTATTAAGACGGCTGTAATTGGCGGGATAATTGCTCTGTAATGGCGGAGCATATTTCGTCTCAGTCGCCGCCGGGCCGGATAAACAAAGGGCCGTGATGCTATCGGCTCTGTCCTAATTATCATCAGAGCATCTCTAAACGAGGGAGCATTAATCACGTAATGAGTTATTTACATATTCAGTCACACACATCCTGAAGCGACACAGGGAGAAATCCCGGGATTAAACAACAAACAACAAACACACGGAAAAATGCTACAATGCTACATTTTCTATACGTCATCATTTGTTAACAACCAGTTTTCATCACTTCAATGAGCTCATTGTTTCTTCCTTAAATTATGACATTGTTTGAATTAATACATGTTTAACTAACTGTGATTTTGTATATGTATATTTCTGTATATGTATACATACATAACAGTTTCCTCTGATAATAACAGAACACTTTAAACTGTAATGTGGACTCTTTGAAAAGGTGTGTGTTGTGAAAGCGCTACACAAATAAATGTGAATTGAAAAATACATGCAAACATCTGTTCTAATGATTGAGAGTGAAAGTCATCGGAAACCAAAGCAGAAAACTAATGAAGTTTTACACAGAGATGTTTTTTTTGCATTATGACAGTATTTTTGACGAGTGATTGACAGGTTAGAGCCGCGGAACGCCGTGACTTTGTGAAGTTCAGGGTTTTTCTGGCCTACTTTCATCACTCTCTAATTCTAACCGTCGGCGAGGAGCGAATCCAGCAGTTTTCCTCTCCTAATGGCTTATTAATGACTGGAATGTGATTCCGAACGAGACCCTTTTGTTCTTGTCAGATATTAAGATGGGGTTTTAAAATCCCATTAGTTCCCGTCAGATTTCCGCTGAGATTTGATCCTGGTTTCGCCACAGGCTCTTCCGGCACAATGGTGTCGCTCGCTCCCTCGGTCGCTCTGTGAGTTTCTTCCCGACGCGACGCAGAGATTCGGAGATGATCACAGCGCTGCTGTCTCCAGATTACAGCGGATGAAGTCAGTGTTTTATCCGGGATAATCTCCCTCTAACAGGGCTAACTTTACCAGTCTGAGAACAGCAGTGCTGACGCTTCACACTCACACTAATCAGCTTACTGATGACCAGCATTATAGAGGAGTTATCACACACACACACACACACACACACACACACACCACACACACACACACACACACACACACACACACACACACACACACACACACACACTGGAGGAGTTATCAGAACACACACACACACACACACACACTGGAGGAGTTATCAGAACACACACACACACACACACACCCACACACACACTGTGGGTAATGGTGGTGTGAGGCTCAACAGATGTCCAGGAGCCTCGGATACGGTGAGTGTGTTCCTGTTTACCAGCTGGAAAGACGTTTTTTCCGACACACAGATCTGGTGTTGCTCTTAATTAGCAGCTCAATGAGATCAGGGTGAAACGAGATCACACACTCCTTTCATGTCTGTTCTCAATCTAATCCTTTAATGTGGATACATAGATTGACTTTGTCAGCAGAAATTAAATACACTGGCTTTGATTAGGATAAGCAGTGTGTGTGTGTATATATATATGTGTGTGTGTGTGTGTGTGTATTTATATATGTGTGTGTGTGTGTGTGTATATGTGTGTGTGTGTGTGTGTGGGTGAATATGGGATAAAATGGGAGAATGTTGGAGAATACCGGAGAATATGGGAGAATACAGGATAATATGGGAGAATGTAGGAGAATACAGGATAATATGGGAGAATGTAGGAGAATACAGGATAATATGGGAGAATACAGGATAATATGGGAGAATACAGGATAATATGGGAGAATGTTGGAGAATACGGGAGAATGTTGGTGAATACGGGAAAATGTTGGAGAATACAGGATAATATGGGAAAATGTTGGAGAATACAGGATAATATGGGATAATGTTGGAGAATACGGGAGAATGTTGGAGAATACAGGATAATATGGGATAATGTTGGAGAATACGGTAGAATGTTGGAGAATACAGGATAATATGGGAGAATACAGGATAATATGGGAAAATGTTGGAGAATACAGGATAATATGGGAGAATGTTGGAGAATACGGGAGAATGTTGGAGAATACGGGAAAATGTTGGAGAATACAGGATAATATGGGATAATGTTGGAGAATACGGGAGAATGTTGGAGAATACAGGATAATATGGGATAATGTTGGAGAATGTTGGAGAATACAGGATAATACGGGAGAATGTTGGAGAATACGGGAGAATGTTGGAGAATACGGGAGAATGTTGGAGAATACAGGATAATATGGAGAATGTTGGAGAATACGGGAGAATGTTGGAGAATACAGGATAATATGGGATAATGTTGGAGAATACGGGAGAATGTTGGAGAATACAGGATAATATGGGAGAATACAGGATATATGGGAAAATGTTGGAGAATACAGGATAATATGGGAGAATGTTGGAGAATACAGGATAATATGGGATAATGTTGGAGAATACGGGAGAATGTTGGAGAATACAGGATAATATGGGATAATGTTGGAGAATGTTGGAGAATACAGGATAATATGGGAGAATACGGGAGAATGTTGGAGAATACAGGATAATATGGGAGAATACGGGAGAATGTTGGAGAATACAGGATAATATGGGATAATGTTGGAGAATACGGGAGAATGTTGGAGAATACAGGATAATATGGGATAATGTTGGAGAATACGGGAGAATGTTGGAGAATACAGGATAATATGGGATAATGTTGGAGAATACGGGAGAATGTTGGAGAATACAGGATAATATGGGAGAATACAGGATAATATGGGAAAATGTTGGAGAATACAGGATAATATGGGAGAATGTTGGAGAATACAGGATAATATGGGATAATACAGGATAATATGGGGAGAATACAGGATAATATGGGAGAATGTTGGAGAATACGGGAGAATGTTGGAGAATACAGGATAATATGGGAGAATGTTGGAGAATACGGGAGAATGTTGGAGAATACGGGAGAATGTTGGAGAATACAGGATAATATAGAAGAATACGGGAGAATGTTGGAGAATACAGGAGAACATGAGTGAATATGGGAGAATACAGGATAATATGGGAGAATACGGGAGAAAATTGTGAATATGGGAGAATATGGGATAATATGGTATAATATTGGAGAATACGGAAAAATATGGGAGAATTTGGGAGAATGTGGGATAATACGGGATAATATTGGTGAATATGGGAGAATACAGAAAAATCTGGGAGAATATGGGAGAATACAGAAAAATATGGGAGAATATGGGAGAATGTGGGAGAATACAGAAAAATATGGGAGAATATGAGAGAATGTGGGATAATACGGGAGAATATTGGTGAATACGGGAGAATGTGGGATAATACGGGAGAATATTGGTGAATACGGGAGAATACGGGTTAATACGGGAGAATATGTGTGAATACGGGTGAATACTGGTGAATATGGGAGAATATGTGTGAATATGTGTGAATATAGGAGAATATGTGTGAATACCGGAGAATACGGGATAATGTGGGATAATTCCCAGAGTTCATCAGGAGCAGATGGTGGCGTTGATGAAGCAGCGGCGGCTTCACTCTCTCAGACACTCGAAAGCTGAGGCTGAGAATACAGCGGCCCGTCGGGAGGATCACACGTCTCCTGAACAATAGCAGTGACCAGATGTGTGTGTGCGTGTGTGTGTGTGTGTGTGAGAACACCAGCACTGCAGTTTTATTTAGCTTTTAGCCAGAGATACTGAGAGAAATGTCATCGGATGAGAGCAGATTCAGCAGCGGCTCTGGTTATTTGCTGAACGCAGACGTCACCGTCATACATTAATACGCTTTTATCGTAGAACTCGGCCTATGTACAACACAAAACAGAAATGCTCTAATTATAATCATTTAATACATATAACTATTTACAATAAGCTCTTAAATCAAAAACGATTCAATAATAAAATAAATAACTAAGGAGGGGTTACACTTTTGTCAATAATTGGCATTTGTAATAGTTTTTTATATGTCTATAAAGTTTTTATTAATTTAGTGTGTTATTTTAGTACAACAAGTTAAACTGAATGAAAGTGAGAAATACTAAGTTTAAAAAATATCTATTTTAAGGAACAAATAGTTTTTTTCATGAATGCCACGCTCGTTTCTTCTGTTTAAAATGTTCAAATGTTTTAGAAAAACTAAATAGATACAATACTGTTTATAATATTCATAACTGAGTAAAAACTCTCCCTCTGAGCCGCTCGCTGTCCGTCATTGGTCAGCCAAACCGATAGCTCCGCCCCAAACTCACGTGATTGGTTGAGTGACATTGTTAATTGTGTAATTTCCATAGAAAGTTGTGGAATTAACTTGAAATTTGTAACAAAGTTGCAAAACTGGAATATGGCATAAAGCATCATTTTTTAATCGTTGTTAATGTTAGTTAATAAAAATCCAGCTGTTCATTGTTTATTCATGTTAGTTCACAGTGTATTAATGTTAACAAATAGGTAACACTTTACAATAAGGTTCATTTATTAAACATTATTTAATGTATTAACTAACATGAACAATACATTTGTTACAGTATTTATGAATCTTTGTTAATGTTAGTTAATATGAATAAAGCTGTTCATTGTTTGTTCATGTTAGTTCACAGTACATTAACTCATGTTAACAAGATTTTAATAAAGTATTAGTAAATGTCAAAATTAACATTAACAAAGA
>JARPMJ010005918.1:47500-57797 GCA_033366665.1 Phoxinus dragarum
AATCATCTTCCTCTTCCTCATCATCACCACACTCTTACTCATCATCATTATCTCCTCTTCATCTTCCTCTTCATCATCATCATCTTCCTCTTCATCATCATCTTCCTCATCACCTCATTACAATTACTACAGCCGAAGATGAAGATGTTGAGTTGAAGATGTTGAGATGAAGATGAAGATGTTGAGTTGAAGATGTTGAGATGAAGATGAAGATGTTGAGATGAAGATGTTGAGATGAAGATGTTGAGATGAAGATGTTGAGATGAAGATGAAGATGAAGATGTTGAGATGAAGATGAAGATGTTGAGATGAAGATGTTCGGGAGGTTGAGATGAAGATGAAGATGAAGATGTTGAGATGAAGATGAAGATGTTGAGATGAAGATGTTCGGGAGGTTGAGATGAAGATGATGAAGATGAAGATGTTCGGGAGGTTGAGATGAAGATGATGAAGATGAAGATGTTCAGGAGGTTGAGATGTTGAGATGAAGATGAAGATGTTCGGGAGGTTGAGATGAAGATGTTCAGGAGGTTGAGATGTTGAGATGAAGATGAAGATGAAGATGTTGAGATGAAGATGAAGATGTTGAGATGAAGATGTTCGGGAGGTTGAGATGAAGATGATGAAGATGAAGATGTTCGGGAGGTTGAGATGAAGATGATGAAGATGAAGATGTTCGGGAGGTTGAGATGAAGATGTTGAGATGAAGATGAAGATGTTCGGGAGGTTGAGATGAAGATGATGAAGATGTTGAGATGAAGATGTTCGGGAGGTTGAGATGAAGATGAAGATGTTGAGATGAAGATGTTCGGGAGGTTGAGATGAAGATGTTCAGGAGGTTGAGATGAAGATGATGAAGATGAAGATGTTCAGGAGGTTGAGATGAAGATGTTGAGATGAAGATGTTCGGGAGGTTGAGATGAAGATGATGAAGATGAAGATGTTCAGGAGGTTGAGATGAAGATGTTCAGGAGGTTGAGATGTTGAGATGAAGATGTTCAGGAGGTTGAGATGTTGAGATGAAGATGTTCAGGAGGTTGAGATGAAGATGTTGAGATGAAGATGTTCAGGAGGTTGAGATGAAGATGATGAAGATGAAGATGTTCAGGAGGTTGAGATGAAGATGTTCAGGAGGTTGAGATGTTGAGATGAAGATGTTCGGGAGGTTGAGATGAAGATGATGAAGATGAAGATGAAGATGAAGATGTTCGGGAGGTTAAGATGAAGATGATGAAGATGAAGATGTTCAGGAGGTTGAGATGTTGAGATGAAGATGAAGATGTTCGGGAGGTTGAGATGAAGATGAAGATGTTGAGATGAAGATGTTCGGGAGGTTGAGATGAAGATGATGAAGATGTTCGGGAGGTTGAGATGAAGATGATGAAGATGAAGATGTTCAGGAGGTTGAGATGAAGATGTTCTGGAGGTTGAGATGTTGAGATGAAGATGTTCGGGAGGTTGAGATGAAGATGAAGATGTTCGGGAGGTTGAGATGAAGATGATGAAGATGTTGAGATGAAGATGATGAAGATGTTGAGATGAAGATGTTCGGGAGGTTGAGATGTTGAGATGAAGATGTTCGGGAGGTTGAGATGAAGATGAAGATGTTGAGATGAAGATGTTCGGGAGGTTGAGATGAAGATGAAGATGTTCGGGAGGTTGAGATGAAGATGATGAAGATGAAGATGTTCGGGAGGTTGAGATGAAGATGTTCGGGAGGTTGAGATGAAGATGATGAAGATGTTGAGATGAAGATGTTCGGGAGGTTGAGATGTTGAGATGAAGATGTTCGGGAGGTTGAGATGAAGATGAAGATGTTGAGATGAAGATGTTCGGGAGGTTGAGATGAAGATGAAGATGTTGAGATGAAGATGTTCGGGAGGTTGAGATGAAGATGATGAAGATGTTCGGGAGGTTGAGATGAAGATGTTCAGGAGGTTGAGATGTTGAGATGAAGATGTTCGGGAGGTTGAGATGAAGATGAAGATGTTCGGGAGGTTGAGATGAAGATGATGAAGATGTTGAGATGAAGATGTTCGGGAGGTTGAGATGTTGAGATGAAGATGTTCGGGAGGTTGAGATGAAGATGAAGATGATGAAGATGTTGAGATGAAGATGTTCGGGAGGTTGAGATGTTGAGATGAAGATGTTCGGGAGGTTGAGATGAAGATGATGAAGATGTTGAGATGAAGATGTTCGGGAGGTTGAGATGTTGAGATGAAGATGTTCGGGAGGTTGAGATGAAGATGAAGATGTTGAGATGAAGATGTTCAGGAGGTTGAGATGAAGATGAAGATGTTGAGATGAAGATGTTCGGGAGGTTGAGATGAAGATGAAGATGATGAAGATGTTGAGATGAAGATGTTCGGGAGGTTGAGATGTTGAGATGAAGATGTTCGGGAGGTTGAGATGAAGATGAAGATGTTGAGATGAAGATGAAGATGTTGAGATGAAGATGTTCGGGAGGTTGAGATGAAGATGAAGATGTTGAGATGAAGATGTTCGGGAGGTTGAGATGAAGATGTTGAGATGAAGATGTTCGGGAGGTTGAGATGAAGATGTTCGGGAGGTTGAGATGAAGATGAAGATGTTGAGATGAAGATGTTCGGGAGGTTGAGATGAAGATGTTGAGATGAAGATGTTCGGGAGGTTGAGATGAAGATGAAGATGTTGAGATGAAGATGTTCGGGAGGTTGAGATGTTGAGATGAAGATGTTGAGATGAAGATGTTCGGGAGGTTGAGATGAAGATGAAGATGTTGAGATGAAGATGTTCGGGAGGTTGAGATGTTGAGATGAAGATGTTGAGATCAAGATGTTCGGGAGGTTGAGATGAAGATGAAGATGTTCGGGAGGTTGAGATGAAGATGATGAAGATGTTGAGATGAAGATGTTCGGGAGGTTGAGATGAAGATGTTCGGGAGGTTGAGATGAAGATGAAGATGTTGAGATGAAGATGTTCGGGAGGTTGAGATGAAGATGATGAAGATGTTGAGATGAAGATGTTCGGGAGGTTGAGATGAAGATGAAGATGTTGAGATGAAGATGAAGATGTTCGGGAGGTTGAGATGAAGATGAAGATGTTCGGGAGGTTGAGATGAAGATGTTCGGGAGGTTGAGATGAAGATGTTCGGGAGGTTGAGATGAAGATGATGAAGATGTTGAGATGAAGATGAAGATGTTGAGATGAAGATGAAGATGTTCGGGAGGTTGAGATGAAGATGAAGATGTTCGGGAGGTTGAGATGAAGATGTTCGGGAGGTTGAGATGAAGATGTTCGGGAGGTTGAGATGAAGATGATGAAGATGTTGAGATGAAGATGTTCGGGGAGGTTGAGATGAAGATGTTCGGGAGGTTGAGATGAAGATGATGAAGATGTTGAGATGAAGATGTTCGGGAGGTTGAGATGAAGATGATGAAGATGTTGAGATGAAGATGTTCGGGAGGTTGAGATGAAGATGATGAAGATGTTGAGATGAAGATGTTCGGGAGGTTGAGATGTTCTGCTGTGGTCGATGTGAGTCGGGGTTCAGGGTCAGGTACGTGTGTTTCTGTAACGTAACTTCTTATGACGGGGCAGAAATATTTTAATGATCTACTGTGAGAATTCATCCATAAAACAAATGATGGTTATTAACCGCCTTCGGCCTCATCTAGCAAAGCCTGACTTCCCCAGAACAGCAGACACACGCTGGTGCCGCCGTTACAGGATTCTCCTTCTGTCCTCACTGATCATCATGTCACACTTCATTTCTATGAGGATGTTTAAAACATGTCTCTAGCGACCCGAGGAATGGAACAGTGCGAGTATGACTCGATGGTGTAATTCTGCTATATTCCTCAAGGTGGCGCTGGTGTCTCATACACTGATGACGGATGTTTTTAAATCATCGGCTCAAATTTAACCTTTACAAGTTCCAAAAGGTTACGAAATATGCTTAATTTGATTTGTTTGTGATTATTATAAAATCATCAGGAGAGTTTAATCTGTGCAGAAGTAGATCCGGTCACCAAAGACCCGAGACTGTAATAATGATTGGCAGAACACTGAAGGCTTATTAATGTGTTACAAAATTGCCATCAATCCTGGAAACAAAAATAATTCTTCATTTTTTGTTTTTAATTTTCCCCGTTTAACATCAACTAGAAACTAGACCCAATATAACACGATTCTACTGGACAGTAAACAGAGACTGGATCTGATGTTCTGATGAAACTAGTGAGCTTTAGATGTAGAAACTCCCAGAATCCTCTTGTTCTCCCGACCCAGTGATGCTCTTCCGGGATATTCTTCGGGACAGAAGCGGATCCGTGTGTGTGAGGTGTGTGTGAGGTGTGTGTGTGTGTGAGGTGTGTGTGTGTGTGAGGTGTGTGTGAGGTGGTGTGTGTGTGTGAGGTGTGTGTGAGGTGTGTGTGTGTGAGGTGTGTGAGGTGTGTGAGGTGTGTGTGAGGTGTGTGTGAGGTGTGTGTGAGGTGTGTGTGAGGTGTGTGTGTGTGTGTGTGTGTGAGGTGTGTGTGTGTGTGTGTGGTGTGTGTGTGTGTGTGAGGGTGTGTGGTGTGTGTGTGTGTGTGTGAGGTGTGTGTGTGTGTGTGTGTGTGTGTGTGTGTGTGTGTGAGGTGTGTGTGTGTGTGTGTGTGTGTGTGTGTGTGTGTGTGTGTGAGGTGTGTGTGTGTGTGTGTGTACGCCTGGGGCGGGAAAATCTAATCCTAATTCTGCTGACGTGCATCTGGATTAACTGTGTGCGCGCGGCGTGGGTGTGTGTGTGCGTGTGTGTGCGCGAGTGTGTGTATGTGTGTGAGTTGAGAATAAGAGGAGCTGTGATCCTGATACTGACTGAGTTAAAACACACACACACAAACACACACACACACACACACACACACACACACACCTGTAATGTAAGCTCTGGCTGGTGTGTGTATTTATACTTACATCAACATAATTAGCATTAATGTAATCGGAGCTCTGCTCTCCGTCCAGAGGCTGCAGTCGCACACGCGAGTGATCGTCTGAAAACACACACACACACACACACACACACACACACACACACACACACACACACACACACACACACACACACACACACACACACACACACACACACACACACACACACACACACCAGATTAGAAACAGTCATCAGAGAGAAACAAACACACACACACACACACACACACACACACACACACACACACACACACACACACACACACACAGTTACAGTCATCATTCTGTACCATCTCAGGCATGAACATTAACGGTTATAATCTTATATTATATTATATTATATTATTTTATATTACATTATGGGGACTGGTTGTCAGAAGACAAGTGAGACCTGATCACAAAAAGTACCAGAAATCTATTTTTAATCCCAGAGACGGTGAGATTGAACAATGTTGTGTAAGTTTGGTTCGTCTCGTCCGAGAGACCACTGAAGTCATGTGACGCCGCTTCACACACACACACACACACACACACACACACACACACACACACACACACACACACACACACACACACACACACACACACACACACACACACACACACACACACACACACACACACACACACACACACACACACACCCAGCAGCTCCTGGGGAAAACTGTGTCTTACAGCAACGTCATGAAAAATCATCATAATTACTATAAGCTCATTTTCATAATGACCACTGACGCGGTGTGTGTGTGGAGTGAGAGAGAGTGACTCTCATCACACACACACACACACACACACACACACACACACACACGCTTGAAGGAACACGCTTCTGTACGTACATGCGATGATGTTCCCGTAGCGGTTCTTCATTCGGTTCTCGTCTTTCTTGGCCGAGTCCCATGGCGCCGCCTGTCCTTCGAAGAAGCTCTGGAACATAATCATAAACACAATCATAATCATAATCATAATCATAAACACAAACACAGACAGAATGAGGGTTAGCAGAGAGAACGGACGAGAGGTTAAAGGTCAACACAACAGATCCTGATGAAGTCTGTCAGGGGAAAGTGTCAGGACATGAGGACACACACACACAGTCCAGCGGCTCAGTTTACCCCCACACTCATGAGGAGACACACACAGTCCAGCGGCTCAGTTTACCCCCACACTCATGAGGACACACACACAGTCCAGCGGCTCAGTTTACCCCCACACTCATGAGGACACACACACAGTCCAGAGGGACTTTTGTCGCATTCGAACCACGAACACACACACACAAAATGTAATGGATTCTTGGAGTTTTGTGGTTGAAATGTAAAAAAAGTTATGAATCCTTCCCTCGGCGTCAGTTCAAAACTTCTAGTGCTAAACCGTCACTAAAGAATATTCTATAGTGTGTATCTGAATGCATACACACCCAATGTGAGATATTTTGAGCTGAAACTGTGAGTTATTTTGAATTTAAGTTGTAAGGATGTGAGGAATGTGCTAATATTACTATTTATTTATTTATTTATTGTTTATCGCTCAAATCTAGTAATTTGAAGGTAAATAAAAAAAAGGCATAAAAACATAGAAAATAATATGATCAAAAATAAATAAATAAGCTTTTAGAAGAGAAAGCAGAATAACTGCAGGGCTTTGGCGGGAGATGTTATGAAGTGTGAGGTTATGTTGCATTATCCACACGTCTGCTTCTGGAGTTCAGACACGAGACCTCAGGACCGCAGATCGAGATCTACATTGGAGGGAATTAGAGAGCGAGAGCGGAGTGGAATCTAACCAGACGTTTGCTCCTGCAGAACCGAAGCTCATGAAACATTAATGAAGAAGAGCAATTACAGATGATTATGAAAATAAACCTCAGCGCTGGCTTCTGAAGGCCAGACTAGCAGAACAACACGGCGGTATCAGCCCACTGTCCAGACACTGGTGTGTGTGTGTGCGTGTGTGTGCGTACGTGTGTGTGTGCGTGTGTGTGTGTGTGTGGTGTGTGTGTGTGTGTGCGTGTGTGAGCCAGCGAGTGATGAGCAGCTTCAGATAATGAGATGCGGAGTCCGAGAATAATGACAACTGAGTCAAACTGCAGGAGACGGGCGTCAGACGCTGGAGTCAGCACACACACACACACACACACACACACACACACACACACACACACACACACACACACACACACACTTAAATATTCACACGCCTCTAGAGCGTTTACAGAGCCAAGCCGCGTTATAAAGTGCCGAATCTCTCAGACACACACTGACGGCGCGTCCGTGAGGATATGCGGAAACCCAACACAGCACAGCACACAACACAGCACACAACACAGCACACAACACAGCACAGCACACAACACAGCACACAACACAGCACACAACACAGCACACAACACAGCACAGCACACAACACAGCACAACACACAACACAGCACACAACACAGCACAACACAGCACAGCACACAGCACAGCACACAGCACAGCACAACACAGCACAGCACAGCACAACACAGCACAACACAGCACAACACAGCACACAACACAGCACAGCACACAACACAACACAGCACACAACACACAACACAGCACAGCACACAACACAGCACACAACACAGCACAGCACAGCACACAACACACAGCACACAGCACACAACACAGCACAGCACAGCACACAACACACAGCACAGCACACAACACAGCACAGCACACAACACACAGCACAGCACAGCACACAGCACACAACACAGCACAGCACAGCACACAACACACAGCACAGCACACAACACAGCACAGCACACAACACAGCACACAACACAGCACAGCACAGCACAGCACAGCACAACACAGCACAACACAGCACACAACACAGCACAGCACAGCACACACAGCACACAACACAGCACACAACACACAGCACAGCACAGAGCACACAACACAGCACACAACACAGCACAGCACAGCACAGCAAAACACAGCACAGCACAGCACAGCACAACACAGCACAGCACACAACACAGCACAGCACAGCACAGCACAGCACAGCACAACACAGCACACAACACAGCACACAACACAGCACAGCACAGCACAGCACACAACACAACACAGCACAGCACAGCACAACACAGCACACAACACAGCACACAACACAGCACAGCACAGCACACAACACAACACAACACAGCACAGCACAGCACAGCACACAGCACAACACACAACACAGCACAGCACACAACACAGCACAGCACAGCACACAACACAGCACAGCACAGCACAGCACAGCACACAACACAGCACAGCACAGCACACAACACAGCACAACACAGCACACAACACAACACAGCACAACACAGCACACAACACAGCACAGCACAACACAGCACACAACACAACACAGCACAGCACACAACACACAACACAGCACAGCACACAACACAACACAGCACACAGCACACAGCACAGCACAGCACAGCACAACACAGCACAACACACAGCACACAACACAGCACAACACAGCACAACACAGCACAACACAGCACACAACACACAACACAGCACAGCACAGCACACAACACACAACACACAACACAACACAACACACAACACAACACAGCACAACACAGCACACAGCACAGCACACAGCACACAGCACAGCACAGCACAGCACAACACAACACAGCACAGCACACAACACACAACACAACACAACACAGCACACAACACAACACAACACAGCACACAGCACAGCACAGCACACAGCACACAACACAGCACACAGCACAACACAGCACAACACACAGCACACAACACAGCACAACACAGCACAACACAGCACACAACACAGCACATCACACAACACAACACAACACAGCACACAGCACACAACACAGCACAGCACAGCACAACACAGCACAACACACAGCACACAACACAGCACAACACAGCACAACACAGCACAACACAGCACACAACACACAACACAGCACATCACACAACACAACACAGCACACAACACAACACAGCACAACACAGCACACAACACAGCACAGCACAGCACAACACACAGCACACAACACACAACACAGCACACGACACAACACAGCACAACACAGCACACAACACAGCACAGCACAGCACAACACACAGCACACAACACACAACACAGCACAGCACAGCACAACACACAGCACACAACACACAACCACAGCACAGCACAGCACAACACACAGCACACAACACACAGCACAGCACAACACACAGCACACAACACACAGCACACAACACAGCACAGCACAACACACAGCACACAACACACAACACAACACAGCACAGCACAGCACAGCACAGCACAGCACAACACACAGCACACAACACACAACACAACACAGCACAGCACAGCACAGCACACAGCACACAACACAGCACAGCACAACACACAGCACACAACACACAACACAACACAGCACAGCACAACACAGCACAGCACAGCACAACACACAGCACACAACCACACAACACAACACAGGCACAGCACAGCACACAGCACACAGCACAGCACAACACACAGCACACAACACACAGCACACAACACAGCACAGCACAACACACAGCACACAACACAGCACACTGCACCACACAACACAGCACAACACACAACACACAGCACACAGCACACAACACAGCACACAGCACAACACAACACAGCACATCACGCACACACACAGCACAGCACACACACAGCACACAGCACACACAGCACACAGCACAACACAGCACACACACAGCACAACACCAGCAACAGCACACAGCACAGCACAGCACAACACAGCACAACACAGCACACAACACCACCAGCACACACAGCACACACACAGCACAACACAGCACACACACACCAACACACACAACACAGCACACAACACACACACACACCAACACAACACAGCACACAACACAGCCACAACACAGCACACAACACAGCACACAACACAGCACAGCACACACAACAGCCACACAGCCACACAACACAGCACAGCACACAACACAACCACAGCACACAACACAACACAGCACAACACAGCACACAGCACACAGCACACAACACAGCACAGCAC
This sequence comes from Phoxinus dragarum, assembly GCA_033366665.1. NCBI lineage: Eukaryota > Metazoa > Chordata > Actinopteri > Cypriniformes > Leuciscidae > Phoxinus > Phoxinus dragarum. Next base: position 57,561 of record JARPMJ010005918.1, read on the forward strand.
AACACAGCACAACACACAGCACACAACACAGCACACAACACAACACAGTACAACACAGCACAACACACACGCACACAACACACACACAGCACCAACACAGCACACAACACAACACAGCACAACACACAGCACAGCACACAACACAACACAGCCAACACACACAGCACAACACAGCACAACACAGCACAGCCACACAACACAGCACAGCACACAACACAGCACAGCACACAACACAAC
>JARPMJ010005919.1:0-57787 GCA_033366665.1 Phoxinus dragarum
GCTTTGGCAAGAACGAGGCTGTTTACAACAGGAGTGAAAATGTAAATGTTGGTGCTCTATATTTTGTGTTGCAAGTTTAAGAAAAATGGAAATTTCAGGTAGCCTAAATGGCATTAAGATCTCAATATGAGCACTGTTTAATTTGGGCATCAATTTAAATGTCGCACTTATCTCAACTCAAGTTGAAATGCCAACCAGTGATTATTGTTCTGCTTGTCAACAAATATGCAGTCTTGTAAAAGATGGTTTCAGTGGAAACAAAAAGTAAACAGACCATACAAAAGATTATCAGTGAATAAATTGTCAATATTTCAAACTCTTTCCCTTGTCAGTGTGTTGATCAAGTGCACTTACATTCCCTGAATTCAAGCAGCCTAATCCAGTGGTGCAGATTTATTTATGCTGTTTATGGCAAATGATTGGACATCACTTTCTAAAATCGCAGCGCCACATATTTTGTTTCAATATCTGTAGCTCTGTTATTTTGCACCATGTGCCTATATTTTTTTTTTAAATATCTCATATTTGTCTTCTATGTGTTAAAATATATTTTTTAATGTGCAACCTCTGCCAAAACGGTGTAAATTAATGTTAAAAAACAAAACTGTGCAGAATTGGACCACAAAACCAATAGTGGGGATGCAAGACTAAACATTAATTTAAATTGTGTCAGTGCACCAATTTTAATAATCTAATTTAATATATGCTATTAAAGTCTAAAAAATATATATAACAATGTGCATGTTTTATTTTGTGCAATATTTTAGGCTGTCAAGTTGATCTAGAGGTGTTATTCAACATTACCCATCTGGTCAGCGACACTTCATATTTTCGAACATGTAGTTCTCAACAGTTACTGAAACAAGTTACTGAGGAAAAATAAAAATAAATATGATGCAGTTTACAAGTTTATTTATGTCTATTAATAATTTAAATACTTTAGAAGTATTTTTGCCCTGACCCATCTATCCATCTAACTATTCCCAGGCCCCCTGATTGAGAACCACAAGGTTACATTTATGACGTCACATATCACCCTGCTTTACAACACTTTTCACGTCTGCCCTACACAAGCAACAAAATTAGTCTGGAGGTTTGTCAATATTGCAGCGTGGAAAGTCTAACTCTTAAATAAATTACACGGGATCATTTGTCCTTGGTCAAAGACGCAGCAGTAGCTAGATGCTGGATATGTTTTAGCTACTCTGAAAGTAAGTTTATAAGTTCTCGATTGGTCTTAATAAATGATATGCTGATGTTTCAGATGTTTCCCATTCATCATAACTTGGCTACAGCATGTTTAAGGTGAACAACTATTAACGTCCCGGACCCACCTCGTCCACCTCACTGCGAAGGATCCCCCGTGCGGTTAATCCGGTGCGCAGTTCATTCACGTCGATCCTCCCATCTTTATTCAGATCCAGCTGATCGAACAGTTCTGCCCATCGTTTCTCCCGTTCTGGATCGGACACCCCGTTATCTTGACAGCGAGCCCATGTCCAACATGAAGGGAACCGAGTTCTCGCTTCGCCCATATAAACAGCTGTCGGTGAAAACGGGCCAAATGTGTTCTCGAGAATCAGAGCTGTGATAGGCAGTGGATCAGCATAATACACCTCTCAAATACAGGTGATCTCCAGAAAATACCAATTTGAGGATTTGTGGATTAAGGTAAATCAAAAACACCTGCTTGCCTCGTTCACCTGTCTAAAGTCCCACAACAGTGTACGTTATATTTAAATGAAACGTTTAAACGGGCGCACAATATCAGCAGCGCGTTGCTCTACTGTAGCCCGTTCCGATTACGACAGAGTTAATCCAGGAAGTATTAAACCTCTGCCCCTCTGGCTAGAATAATAATAATCCCCGTGACCGTGACTTCGCTTCTCTCAAACCCAAGTCCACCAACCTGTTCTGGCCTGAGCTCAGATGACATCAAGAGCAAGCGCGCCGCCCGCACCGGTTAGCTATACGTTACCGCATCTCAGTGCGACGAAGAGACCCGCATATAAACGCTTAATTGTTGCTCACACATGCGCTTACAGTTAACGTCTTTTGCTCATTTTATCGCTCCTGTCTCTCTGTGGTGTGCAGAATGAGCGCCGTCGCCGCTGGGTGCAAAATCGCATAGGGGAAGGGCTGGGTGTCCCAACTCTATTAGCGCCTCGAGGAGCGATAGGATATCATTGATTGCCTTTACGTAGTGTTCAAATTATTCACTAGCTTCCTTCACGTCGGTCTGTTTCTGATGGGTTTGTGCGTCTCGTGCGTCGCGGAAGCCTTGTTGTGGCACATTTCGCTACAAGTCTTTTTATATAGATAGATAGATAGATAGATAGATAGATAGATAGATAGATAGATAGATAGATAGCAGGTTTAATACAAACCTTTAATAAAGTCATTATAGGCTACTTTTTTTCTTTTCTTTTTTACAGACCGGCAGGCTATACTGATCTACTGACGGTGCTTCTGCAGCGTGTTGCTATAGCAACGTCTTCAAACGTAGGCTATTGAACATAATATTTCTTACTTTTGTGGTGTTTAAAACCTTGTCTCGTAAACACTGTTAAAACGTTAAAGTATTATAGGCCTAACTATAGTATATGCACTATTTTATCATAGAATATAATGTAGGCCTATATTTAGAGTGGGTACGGTTGCAACACTTAGCATTTAGCCTAACGTTACTTGAGTTTCTCAGAGACTGTTTGTATTGGAAAGCCAAACATTTAATACAACTAGGCTTACCCACATCTCTCAGCTGCCCACTCACACTGTCGTTACATGTGTGCATATGATAATACACAATTTATATTTAAATAGATCAAGTCAGATGTTGCAACTGACCTCGTAACAGGGGATGGCTGCAACATTAATTAACATGTAGGCTATCCTAATAAAATCATTATTTTACATAATTTTCAAATGTATTTATTTTACTTGTGCACAGACTTCACTAAGTTAAACTGGCTGTATAAAGGCAAAGACTTTTCTTTGAAAATAAAAAAAAATTAAAGTAGTTGGTAAATTATTACAATACATTTGAAGGAAATGTTGCAACTGTTTTTGTTTTAGTTTCACTACTATAGAAGTTTAACCAGCTATAATGGCATCCGCTTCTGAGAACCCCAGACATATGAAAAGGTTCCATCCATCCTTTGATTGAAAACTTTGGAACTGTCCTCATTCTGTGTCACAAGATGGGGCGTCACTGCAGGAGCAATCATCCAATAAAACAGAACAAAAGTGCGATCTAATAGCATTGATCAAAAAGCCAACTGCATTTTTATACAATTAACAATTACAACTTTTTTGTCTTTTTTTTAACAGTTTAAATGCACAACATGCTTTGCTGAATATAGTGTGCTTAGGGTGCATGACGTACATCCTCTTTAGTGATGCTATGAGATGAATGGAAACTACTGAGTCAACACTTAGAGGATAGTTCAAGATTAGAAGGAACCCAGTGGAGGACTTTGTCATGACGATAAGGATGTCAACCTTAATCAAAGACTGACTGTTAGAAATATAATTGACCATTTATTGATGCTAATTAATTTGTGTTGATAATACTAATATTTGTATTACTGTTATATTTAATGTCAAATAGAAACAATAAGGTCATACATGCTATAGTTTTATACTGGATTCAATTATTATCATGCAAAACATACAACAACATAATAGACTAATGGTCCTTACAGGGCAGGCCGCTTATATTTCTGTCATAATTGATTGTGCCGTGTGAATGGCAAGGAGTCAATGGCTCTGCTTTTAAATTTGGTAATTTACAGTCTAGTTCACTAGACAACAATCAACCATTTCAAATAACAGCCTAATATGTCATAAACATCAATGCTTTGATACTAATCAATAGGGAGGGGTGTGTTTTGTGCTGGGTATTTCTGAGCCATACTATGCTCTCATTTACAAACGTTTAGTTTATTGTGCTGTTGAAAGGAGAAAGTACAAAGGTAGACTTCAAGTGACTGTAAAAAAAAAAAAAAGTTGCTGCCTTACATTTTTAAGTATAATCAGCTTGGATATTTAAGTCATTTCAACTTAAATCACATTAAACTGACTTAAAAATGTATATATCTTATTTTGATGAGTTAAAGAAATGTGAAAACATATGTTGTCATAACTTATTGATCATATAATTTTTTACAGTGCAGTGGCTCAGGCACAGAGGATTTCTGGCCATAAAAAAATATTTCTCTCAATCACACTCCAGACTCCCACAAAACCATTTGAAGGACTTCATACACTCCAGTTATTTTTTAATGTGTCATGGTTACATCATCACCACTGTCGACCAGATAGAACACTCATCAAAAGACAAAGAGACATGAAATATAATGTGTCCCATATGCTTTGCAGGCAGAGATGATTTTGTCTGTTCCCTTTAGCGTGTATCCAGGGCAACCTCCACTGGCACTGATATCACCTGTGAGCGGAGACACACGCAGACTGAACAAACACAGAGGATTTTAGTATTCATGAATCTGTGTTAATCATTCATAGAGAATTTATGAATCTTACATCATTAAAGTTATTAAATATATTTGCTTCCAGTTAAATCCCTTTTTAGCAAACAAAGGTTCTGTAGTTAATGTTTACTTATATGGTCCAGAGATAATATTGTACAGATTTCCTGGTACAGGTAATTCATTTACATAAATAATATTTCTGAAATATAATTATGTTAATATGTAACAGTTCAATTAGCCTGAAGGTAATGGATGAATTATTGAATAGTGAGAGAAGTGCATCCCTCATATGGCCAGGGCCATAAGATTCACAGGGCCCGGGGCAAGAATTTTATGGGTGGGCTTCCTCTCTCCCCTGGGCTCCATGAGTTGGCTATACTGATATGCAGGACTTTAGCGAACTTCTTCATTTCAGGGATCTGGACAACATTCTAGTAGATAAGATTCTTTAAAAAAAAAGCGACACTACACATAATATATATATATATTTACAATTATACGTTATAGTCTGAAATATACAGTAAAACACACAAATTAGGAGACAGTGCTGTGGTGCTCAAAAATTGCATGAGCCTTATGGCAGAGACAAACTGAAGCTGTTTACTGTGGTCAAAATGATGTCACTCACTTATGCACAACTCAGGTGATCCCTGGCCACAAAGGATGAAATAAAAATAATAGCTGCTTTGCATGTATCTCATCCTCCTCTCAGAGCGTGAAATTAGTCTGGTTGCTCTTTACTGCCTCAGTGCCTTTAAATTAGCAAAATTGTTCAAAAACAAACCAAAAGTGATAATTGTCCACTATCAGTATTTACAAAGAAATAAAGAACTGCACTGGGATGGTAATAGCTATTACATAGTTGGCCACAAGGTGGATCTAACAGTTCAAATTTTCTGGATTTTCTGTAAAAGTTTAGATCTTCAGTTTGTGACTAATTATTTTGTGACAATATTGTGGGGGAGCTTTAGCAGAATTAATGCCATTAACAATTTCAAGCAATTTTATATCAACAAACCTCAAGTGTAATGTCACAGCTTTTTTTTTAAGTTGGGGGTCATTCTTTTTTTTTTGGAAAGACATTCATACTTTTAGTCAGCAATGATGTATTAAATGTACCATAAGTGACAGTAAAGACTTTTATATCGTTACAAATTTCTGTTTCAAATAAATGCTGTTCTATCATGGTTTCCACAAAAAAAACATTTAGCCGCACAACAGTTTTCAACATAATAAGAAATGTTTCTTGAGCAACGATTCAGCATATTATAATGATTTCTGAAGGGTCATGTGACTGACGACTGGAGTAATTATGCTGAAAATTCAGCGTTGACATCACAGGAATAAATTATATTGAAAATATATTACGACAATTATATTACAATTTAAAATATGTTAAACTTTAAAAACTTTTTCAATAATATATCTTAAATTGCAATCATATTTCACAAGATACCTGCCTGCCAATACCTGCCAACTTGTGACTGATATACACCAAAGCTCCAGTAAATAGTGATAATAACAACACCTGATTTTCTTCTGCATTCAGTAAGACTGTGGAAAATATAGACGTAAAAATCAATGGTGTGTATTTGAATACATAAAACACAGGGAAAATGCTACATAAAAAATAGAGCTTAAAGTGTAGCTAATGGACCCGAGAGCAATGGAAAAGATAATGAAGTGAGAAGAAAAAAATCCCCCTTGATTATCAACAGAGTTTTGCACAGTGGCCTCAGCAGGGGTTCGTAAGCAGACTGGATGGAGAAGTTCTGCCTTTCATCCAAAGTGTTCTCTGAGGGGAGAGAGGAGATGAAACATGCCTAAGGGAGCCTGTGAGGCTGGGCTAATCTGGAGCATCAGTGAGGAAATTGAGGCCTGCTGATTACCATGCTGCTGCCTCTCTCTCATTATCTCCCTCCTCATTTAACAGCCCTCGGCCCTCAAAGCTCCTCAGCATGAGTGGGTGAGAGGACTGTTTCAACTGCAGGCTCTTCACACACTCTGTTCCCACAGCCCTCACTTTGTACAATGCCAAGTGCTCTTTTAAGAAGCTCAAATAGAGATCCAGTGCTTCTGAATTACAAGATTGGCTGTCCAGCAGCATTTAAGGGAGAAACTTAATCTTTTTTTTTTTTTTAAATCAGGAAAAAGTACAAATCTAAGACATTTTGTATTGTAATTTCAGTGGTGTCCAAAAATGTATTTTTAGACTCTGACCAGGAGGTGGCGGTAATGAACTGGAATTTCCTCACTTGGATTTCATTTAGAAAAGGGAGGGCTAAGTTCCAGGCAAACCATTAAGTTGACTTATGACCTTCATTATTGACTTTATTATTTTGCATGCTGCTTTTGCAATCCATCAGCAACACTTGGCATGACTTTGCTGTGTCTCCTAAAGTTACAATGGCTGTTTGGTACAAGACCACACAGGATTTACAGCTCTGACCCACATCTACCACAGTCCTGTGCCTCAGGCAGGCACAGATGCTCCAAGATGCCCATCCAGAACGAAAGCCAAAAGCTACAGGGGAGAGACAGAGAGGAAAGGAGAAAGAACGGGAGGATGAAAGGGGTGGGAGTATTTGTGCTGGCCGTGACAAACAGGTGGTACCTTGGCTTTCAGGTAGTAATGCCATGTCTCCAGTCTGTTTACTTTGGACAGCAGCCAGTTTAAATTCTCCTTTAGTGTGGCATTCAAATGCGAGGTTCTCAAGTGTATTACGATCATAAAAACAGGAAGAACAAAACGCCTCTCATAGGCTGCATATTATGCAAGCTAGCAAAAGCACATGTTGGTCGGAATCTGGGCAAAGTCATCTACATCATTTCCTTATTAACCTTAATAAGATACAACAATTTAATTTCTTTAACCAGCCAAAACTTCACACTTCGCAAATCACGTTCTGCACTACGTGATCCAGCCCAGTAAGGGATCAATAGCTAATTCACTTCCAGTCTTTGGAAATGTTTAATCTATAGCCAACTATAAATCACAGTTGACCCGGAGAGATCACATTTGTGTCTAAGAGCTTTTCATCATGAATGGCATTGTGTTAATGAAATAGATCATATTGAGCTATGATGCGAATGAGTGGTGTCATCAACTCTGAATGTTTTTGACATTTCTTAGGATTGGAAACTGAGTCTTTGTGACAGCAGAACCAACACAAACAGACTGTGGTTGGCGGGGTGTTGTCAGGGTTGACTAAACTCACGATCAGATGGGCCTCTTCTGCCTGGTGGATTTGTTGTTTAAACGCTGGTATGGCTCATTCAGTGTCAGGAAGATGAATATCCTCTTCACCGTCAATGGGTAAATGGGTTACAAGAAAAAAAATGCAATATACACACCCGCTTCGAATGTTATCACTCGATTGAATGGGCAGAACCACAACAATTATATTTCCTTTCCGATCGGATCTGTGATTCCTGTGCCATAAGAGATTTCCAAGGCATTCACTGAATCTTCAACGCCATGTTCATTGAGTATAATCGATTACAATTGATTGGCTTGAGGGTTTAGATTGAGCTTTTAGAAACTTGTTTTGTCCTAAGTCACAAAAACTTATATAGCCTATATATATATATAATATAGCCCTGCTATTCACCATCATCCAGATGACGCTAGTAGCCTAGCCTTTTTTAAAGTTTTTAATAAAGTTAAAAAAGCGTTCAAGTCATGTCGGAAAAAGATTGCATTCACAAAGTAATTACGAGATTTTGTTTGAGTTATATACTGTAGTTATATATAAATATAACACGAAAGTATTGTCCAACATCGATAGAATGGCATATAGGTAACGAACCGTTTAAAGCACCGATAAATTGTAGCTATACAAACATGAAAAAGTAAAACACAACCAATGCACATTCTTTATTTATAATTTTGTAGAAGATGTACAAATGCACAGTGCTGCAATTCACAAATGCACAGAAAGTGATTCACAATGCATGCAACGATTCACAAATGCACAGGAAACGATTCACACTCAAAAAACAATGTAGGCCTAAGCCTTTTTAAGATTTACGCAATTTAATTAATAGTAAAATTCTATCAAATTGAATTGAATAATCCTTACATATTTTATTTGAATAAGGATTGTTCAATTAAAATAGGTACAAAAGGATTATGTTTTTTTTTTTTTACCAGGCTACACACCAGCATACACACATCACATGCATAGGCTATGGAAACTGCTCGTGATGAATAGAATAAACATCACCAACATGCATATCCTTGTAATAGCTGGAATTTCCAGCTATCACACAAAGTTACGTAATTTATTGGCACTTTTTGGTAATTTCATGACTTACTAATTGACAAATGCATGCTCTAACTATGCAACTATGCATGCTCTAACTATGCATAACTATGTTACATGCTCATAATATATTTTTTGCTTTATTTATAATGAAGTGATACCGCTACCAGATTTAGCTCCCACCATTAAAATAGGCTTTATTAATAATCATATCTACCCCTACCCTTAAAACAATGCCAATATTTTGTCAAATAAATAAATATTGAAGTGCGCATGCGCAGTAAGCCAATCTGGCGGGTAGGACATAGAAGAGTGCGCGCCGCGAACACTGTATAACGGCTGAGAGGACAGGCAAGTTCGCTTTTCTGAGGTAAGAAACGTTTTATTTCGTAAGTTACGAAAATAACTTAAGAATAAAATAGGCTAATGACACTGACATAAAGCCTGACAACATCTCATCCGTGATCCGACCGCAAATTAGGCTGAATCGGAACAACATGTTTTTCTCAGCCACTCGTAACTTAAAGGAGAACTCCAGCGCAAAATGAACCTTTGATCTAATTACACATTGTTACCTAGTCAACCGTTATCTGAGATTTGTTTTCATGATTATCGAATGTAAATAGTTTTATCTCTAAAAACAGTTTAGCCTATAACGCTAGTATAACGCTAGTATATGGGGCGTAGAGTAATGACAAATAAAAATCGCTTGTTAATACCACTAACAAGGCTCAAAATAGCCCCACACTAACACGGCAGCATAATGAGGGTCCCTACCTTCAAACCGAAGCATTGAGAACTTTGACAGTGTCCAGACAGTTTAATAAGAAGATATTTTATACATACAGTCAACTTCACGTATACAAGCAGAAGCCATCTTAGAAAAACAGACTCGATCAGTCGATCAACGAAACGCCGATCCAAATGCGCTGAACTGTGTAGAATCTCATATGGTCACATATGAGATCAACACCTGCGTCAACACTCATATGGTCAACACTGCGTCTGACAAAAGTGTCAACAGCTTTTACGCACGGCTTTCAAAATTAAAGTCTCGAATAATAAAAACAGAATTACGTTCGTTGCTGTTGTTTCTTTCACTGCACACTCCGCGGTCTTGGACCTACCAGTTGAAAATGGACTGCTTGTTCTCGGGAGTCCTGATCGCCTGGCTGGTTGGGGTATATTTTGCAATCAATCTTCTTCTTCTTCTTCATTCCATTTTTAGAGCGGTTGGCATCCAGCTTTTTGGTGCATTAGCTTGCAATCAATTCAATCGTGACCACTTGCATAATATTAAAGGTATTGTGGAAGATTTTCCCGAGTTTTAGAAAAGAACCGCCCTCTCCACTTTTTGAAAAAATGCACATGCGCAACACTCTACCTGCTCCCGAGAGGGATACGCCTGTTAAACGTGTGCACGAGAGAGCATGCACAGTTCTCATCGTGCACACTCTGTTTACAAGTTGCTGTCGGCATGGCTCATAAAAGCCTACTTTCAAAAAGAAGATTTGCACTTTTTCCACTGTCACACATTGGAATTATCAAAAATGAACACACAAAAGGTTTTATAACATTTCAGTGTGATACCTTTTCCCATTTGGTCATAAGGCTACTTACAAATTGAGATGTTTACCGTGTCTGCGCGGTGTGTGACTTGTGCCAGGGCTAGCATCGCTAATCATAGCTTACATTAACTTTTACTAGCAGTCATTTTAAATGGATTTCTCCAAAATAGCATGCCAAACTGTACCTGTCGAGTAGAAACTTCGCGACTGAGGAATCAGTGGGAAGCCCAACGTGTGCTTTTAGCCAGAGGTGTCAAAAGTATTCATTACTCAAGTATAAGTATAGATAGGCTACTAGGGTTTAAAAAGACTTCTGTAGAAGTTGAAGTATCAACTCAAGCTTTTTACTCAAGTAAAAGTGTGAAAGTACTAGTTTCAAAACTACTTAAAGGATAAAAGTAATGTAAGTAAAAAAATGCCATTAAGGACAAAAGCTTAGGCCGCGCCACAGGGGCCTATAGTGCACTACCCCACCTCCTCAAAAAAACATTTTTCTAAAGGCCGTAATGACTATAATGTTATATTAAAATGTTAATGTTGAATTTTATTTTATTTTATTTAAATTTTAGTACAATGCAAATACATTAAAGAACCATATGTGTACTACTGAGCATTAACATGTTTCATGAAGCGGAAGATAGAATCACCTATCACAGAAGACTTTCTGCATTTTTACATTTTCAAAAAACATCACTTAGTCTGATTATAAGCTGTTTCCCCCCAAAAAAATCCCCACAAGGCAAGGATTTCTGGATATTGCCATCTTTGTGAAGATATTTCGACCATTTCAATTAGGGTTGCACACGCACACACACACACACACACACACACACACACACACACACACACACACACACACACGTTATGTTTGCCACTTATCCCGCGATTGTCATACAGTATATTGTAAAAACATCTGTCCCCAAATCAATATTTGATTTTTTTGAACAATGACAAGCCGAAATGAAATAGGAGTAACGAGGCTATTTTTAAAATGTAAGAGTAGAAAGTACAGATAATTGCGTGAAAATGTAAGGAGTAGAAGTTAAAAGTCGGCTGAAAAATAATTACTCCAGTAAAGTATACTCAAAATTTCTACTTAAGCCCAACCTGTGCTTTTAGCGCACGCCAGCGTGTGAAATATTCTCCCAAAAACACTCTGGTCTTGTTTCTTTCTTCAGAGGCCTTTCTCTTCTTGTCATACAATTCGTAGACACTTTTTCTCTTGCGACCCTCAGACATTTTGAAAAAACCCGGTGAGAACAGCGAGCTTCAATGAATGGCTGAAACCGTAGCTCACCAAACATATACACCTGAAAGTGCGCATGCGCAGAAAGCGAAAACTACCTGGACGAGCACGTACGACGGCCTTACGTAAACATATCACCAGAATGATTGACAACTAGGAGGACCAATAGTCTTGATGATCCACCCGGAAAAAGAAAATCTTTCACTATACCTTTAATATATTCATATATATTCATATATAATTTCAGAGTTGGACTTAATACAGCATTATCAAAGTAATAGCACAATCAAGACTAATAAGAGAGCTTACTGTGAATCAGGCAAAACCGCAGTCCCTATTTAGATGTGGGTGGCTGAGATAGCAGGTTTAGATCGGTTGAAGTCTGGGCCTCTCTCTCTCTTTTTATTTAATCCTGCTTGAGGACATACTATACATAATTACACTACAGTGTTTAGAAACATTTATTATAATGAGCTGGAATGGCATGGTTCAATATGCACTTTATGCGAAATCCATAACTTTAATATTTAAGGTTTGTAATATTGACATAAAATCAGTATTGTGTTCAAGCCTCTCTCTCTCTCTCTCTCTCTCTCTCTCTCTCTCTCTCTCTCACCCCTTTGAGCATCTTCATAGGAAAACCTAACACATTATTATTATGATCACAGTCTAACCTTATCAAGTACAATAGAGACTTGAAATAAAAATGTATTGAGATCTAAACCCTAAATGCTCAGGCTTTTTCCAACAATGCGGGAAAGCGGAAAACATGTAATTTTCTCTCAAGGAGATAAGTACTTGCTTTTCAGCATGCAGGGTCCCTCTCCCCCACCGTGCATGCCACAGAGGCTTTAATTTCCCCTGTAATGATAGGGAAAGGTGACGCATAAACAGTGAAGCTCCTGACAGAAGCTTTGTGAAGACATTCAGTTTGAGACTAATTGTCTACAGGTAAACACCTGCAGGTGCGCTTCAAGGCTGGTTAATGATACTACACTCTACTGAAATTGAGATAAAGAAGAACTGAGGTTATGTATCCCAATCATAGCATGTACAGTTGTTAATATGTCATTTTGGTTTTGACATCCACACTAAGCCATGAATTTCAATTAGCCTATCTGTTTATTAGTTAAGCATGAATGAACGGATATTAGTGCACCCGTATTTTAAAGTGTTAACACTTTTTTCTATGTTTTGTGCAAATCACCAAAATGTAATTTTGTCATGAAATCTCTCGGAGTGTTTGACATGGTAATGGATATGACAATGATGATATGTTTTGTCTTGGCGGAATAGATCTGCCACGCTGCTGCTGTTGGTTATTGCTGCCAATAGACCAATTTCGAGCCGACGTCACAGTTACGTCATGGCGCTAGCTGGAGGCAGAACAAAGTGAAAACTGGAGGCGGCCAATACAAACCAGCATAGATTTGGCTACATAATAAGGAGTTTCAATTATTATTATCATTATTAAATGTCATCTTGTTGTGTTGTTGGGTGCTAGAATCGACGGAGTATAGGCTCCTATTTGAAATTTTATCACATAATGGCCTGGTTTCACAGACAGGGTTTAGATTAAATCAGGATTAGGCCTTAGTTTAATTAGGGCATTTAAGTAGCTTTTATAAACGTGAGTTAGAAAAACACATCACTAATGTGCATTTTGAGACAAAACAATGGCACTGATATATTTTAAGTATTTTTTTTTAAATAAAAAAAACCATGTCATGACCCCTTTAAGATAGGCCTATGCCGTTCAGTGCAAGTTGCTTTCAGTTAAAAAGCTCAAACATGCATTTTAATCTAAGACTATTTTTAAGCCTTGTCTGTGAAACCGGGGGAATGTTTTCTTGATTGTGATTATTTGGAAATCGTCTATGATTGTTGTTTTGATTGATTTGTGACTAGACTTTTTGAAGAACCTGGTAAGAAAGGGTAATCAAATACATAGTTAAAAAATGAATATGCTGTATCTGGAATTTTTATTTCTAGAAAATATTCACATAATTAAAATTGCACCGTAATGTCACTCTTTACATTGTCGTCTTCTGGCCTTGGCGCTGGCTCGGCAGAACTGCGGATCGTACCAGTCTTGTAGCTTACATGGCCATTCAGCACATAGTTATGGGCATCTAAAGAGGCATATGCCCTCAGTTTCTCTTTACGCTCGGTTTGTCTATCGTGTAGGTGTAGAAGTCAGCTTCTCAACCGAGGTAGCGTTAATCCTGTCAGATCGTCCATCCATTTATTGAGCGTGTATGGTCGGCCAATCTGGTTCCGTCCGTTAAAAATAACTTTTGCAAATAACAATCGCAGTCCTGGACAATAAGTGACCTTGCACATTAAGATAAAATTGGATTTTCTCCAGTCATTGTTAAAACAAGCTAACGAAACTTGCAAACTAACGTTAGTGAAGCGGCCAGAGGGATCGTTCTGCCACCATCTAAGCTCCGCCCACAAAAAAAAAACGTCACCATGTTTACTAACACAAAATTGGTCTATACATAAACGACAGGCTACTGTGAGCAAGTAAGACATGCTGCTTCTGTACAATATAGCATACATGTATTACCCGTAGCAGATCTATACAGGTGGAGCGGGGGAAGGTGGAGGGTTTCTGAAAGCGTTACAACTGCTAAAGCAAATGCTGACAGAGTATTGAAGGTTGAGTAGCGAGCTCATTGGCTACTGATACATCAGCTCTGCCCTTTAGAGAACATTTGTGACTGCAAGCAGATTGAGTTAAAGACCTTTCAGACTGCGCCATCTAGAGTTTCATGACAGAACTTTATATTTATGTTTTCACATGAGATCAGGTAGCGCTAACTGTTTCATGCTCACTCTTTCAGAGCATTTTCTCCTTTTATGTTAGGGTTTTCTTTAGTAATGTAGAACTAGAACGTTTAGAAAGTAAAATGTAAACTTTTTATATAAAACTTTATATAACTAAACGGCAGTGAAAAATACTAGTGTTAAGTTATATATAAACAGAATCGTTTACATTTTTGGTCATTGCTTTTGTAACTTCTTTACTTTAGCTGAAGTGCCACTGTATAGATATAATAAATCTGCTTTAGATTGATTCAGAGGATATTAGTGATTAATTAAGATCATGATTTTCATAAAAGCCATTTGTTTATTTATGAGAAGGTCCCCGGCTTATCTCTGTGAATAAATACCTTCTATATTTCTACTTGCTCTGCCCATACATCTGCATTTTAAAGCAGTGAACAGTTCTTATCTTTCAACCGCAAGACAAATTGGTGTTCACTGAGAAGTGAAGAGAGAGTTTATTTCTATTGCACATCTTCCAGCCATCACCAAATGTTTCCTTTGTGTTCCTCTCATGTGCGGCGCTTTATGTTGCATTGACCCCTGCAAGCTGCCAGCGGGATGAATTATGACTGCGTGCCTGCGATGGATGCCCGCACCGTGTTGTGATGCAGGTCTCTGGTGCGTGTGTAGACTGGGGATGACCGAGTGACTGTTCATCATCAGCGCAGACAGAAGTAACAGCCCTGCAGGCCTGCCCAGATCGCGCTCTCAATTTCTTTCTCTCTTCGCCAGGACTCTAGTTGCCATGATAATGAATACAAATCTATCATCCGACTGTGTGCGATTGTGCCTCAGTGTATTGCTCAAAATTGCAGAAGCTTTGTGTCAGAGCAGCACAGTCTCTTGAAATGTTTCCAATCGCCTTTTCAAAAACTGTTTTTGTGTTCGCACAGTTTAAAGAGTGACCCGCTTTTTGTCCTCTCTCTCACGCTTTCATGTGGTGCTCAGTCACCAAACCATGTTACGAATGTTTATTGTTTTCTGGCTTTGCTCTCACCGTGTGCTAAGTTGAAATGATGGCTCCAATTTTAGACAGTCTCTTGTTGTTGACATATGTTTCTATATGGGGTGACCGAGAGGATTTGCATCTAGAATTCACAGGAGGCTCAAATTCCTTGAGCCCTGTACTGTCATTGCCCCTCTCAGTGGTTGAAACCAAGTCACAGCCATAGACTGTGGGTTCTCAATGTTTTTGGACTGTAGAATAATGTCATATTAAATATCTTTGTTTAGAAAAGTTCACAGACGTGTCCTCTAAATTTTAACTTTTTTAAATCACAATCATCTCTGATAGTCTTTGTGTACTCCCTACTGTGGTTAGCTGTTACTAAGTGGCACACCAGAAAAGTATACTGACAGGAGTAGCCTATTTTCTGTCATTATCTGAGATATGGATGTGTGTGATGACAAGACATAGTGTCTCTGACCTCTCTTCACCTCTCTTTCAAGTGTCTAATGCTCTCAGGTTGATAGTGGCATTGACCCAGGAAATGGAGCAGTGTGTGGGGTGAAAGCAGAGGTAACGCATGGCCTGGAGACTGGCAGAGAGGACAGAAATGATATAATAATAACTAGTGCAGATTGTACACAACACAGAGATATGAAAAAAGCCAAAGAATGCTATGTTTGTATGAGGCGAGGAGAGATATTAACATGTGAAAGTAATTTTATATTTATGGGTGTGTCTCATTCTATTCCCTCTATCAGGAATGAGAATACATTTACCATGAATTTGGGCACTAGCAAGGAATAAAAAGATTGCTATTATCATGCATATTTGTTATAGCTGTTAAAAAAAAAATTAAGCAAAACATATAATATACAGCAGCCTATATACATAATGGCATTTAGACATAATAAAATAGCATAATATATAAAATTAATGCAAATAAATATAAAATATAGAGATGTTTTTATATAAATAAATGTAAATAATAATAAAAATATAAAAATAATATAAATCATTTAGGAAAAGAAATGTAATACCATTCAAGCACATCAAGGGTAAAATACAATTACAAACATAATCTCTTTTGCAGGCTTTTTAGAGGCTGGTTTTAATCTTTCTTTTTTTTTTACCAGTGCATTTCTGCAAATTTTAAAGACAGAAAAATGTTAGTGCTCTGTAGTTCTGTAGCAATGGGACAGTGTCAATGAAACAGAAGTGACAGATTTTATTCCATATTGTGATTCACATCCAAATAATGAAAAAATAGCGATTTATTAAAAAAAAAGAAATTGTAGGGCTAACTGGTTCTATGCATCGTTTTTGATGACGGGGTATAAAGTACTCAAAAATGAATGCAACTTTGCAATCAGAAATGTATAAAATACTTAATAAAATTGATTTTATTTCATGCTAACTCTAAAAACGGCTAACCCCCTTGCTAGTGCACTGACAACTGAAGTAAGAAGCAGACTAAGACACTACCGTATGTATATATATATATAAACACTTTGGAGTGACGTATAGAATGATTTCTGCAGCTGCATTCTGAGTTAAAGCTGTTTGGGGACCCAGACAAACACTATAGCAGCAGTCAATGTAACAAGCAAGTGAATTCATTTCTCAGAGAGGGAACAACAATACATACATAGATCCAGATAGTAAACCAAGTAGTGTAAGTTTGATATTTTTCTGACCGTTAGTGAACAGTCTTGTGAGGGTAGTGGAGAGTCTTGGCCAGCAGAGAGTCTTGTGCTGCTGATTACAGTGAAGTCTTCAATCGGATCAGACAGCTGACTGCTCCAATCAGCCTCCCTTTCCCTGCCTAGTTTGGACCAATCTGGTCAAACTCAATTACTGGAGTCACACTCTAATTGGCTGGCCGACCCCATTGAACCACCAGCACATTGAACTGGGGTCAAAGACACACAGCAATAAGTTATATTCTGATGTGACACAGCATGCGACATACATGTATTATTGTTTGGGTATAGGACCATTGTGATAGTAATTGATTGAAGATTGTGACTCCCTCTTGCTCATATCTGTAGTTCTCTAATGACTTGCTGCTGGGAGGTAAAGTGAAGCTCTTGTTCACAGTGTGGGAACAGCCCCAAAACATATGGGTTCATTCATTAAAAACCTGTTCTCTCTATGTGCACACAGAACCTAATAATAGCAGTTCCTCAAGAGCTCCTTTATTTATTCTCAAAATGCAAAGCTTTGTCTTGTGATGAGTTCAATACAACCTTATACATTCTGTATAGTCATGAGAGTTTTCCTGGTGATCCACCTTTCAGATTCGCCAGACCATTTTTAGCTTCATGCATACTGTGCCCGAGGAAGAACACTGCGCTGTGAGTAATGTTGACTCTGTCTATGTCTGTGTGGGTCACATTGGTCAGTGAGCCGATTTGCTGGCTCTAGGGTGTTCCTTAGACACTGTGGCTTCCAAACCACTGGCAACAGGAATGCACAAGTCATTTTTTGAAAAGAAAACATGTAGGGATAGTTCACCGAAAAAGAATAATTCTGTCACGTTCACCTTTGTGTCATTCCAAACCTATATGACTTTCTTCTCTGGAATTTAGAGAAAGTATGTTACATAATACGGAATAAAATAAAATAATTAAAAGCTTAATAGAAGTTTGGAATGACGTGAAGACAGAATTTTCATATTTGGTCGAACTTTCCCTTTAACTCACACAACATGCAGTAAAAAAACAACAACAGATTCCCAATTCTTATTTCACACCCTGTTTATTGACCTTCTATGATGTACATGTGTTGAGTGACATGACTAATAGTAAAAAAGATTAACAGTACTTCTTTTCTCAACCCACTGCTTTTGTGTACATAAGTGCAGGAAGAGCCATAGTTCTCATTCATTGTCCGGCGAGTCGAATAGATAAAACCCACCGACAGCAATGAATGTGAATCAGGACCCAGAGCTGTGACAGTAGATGCAGAATACAGTCTCCCGCTTCACTGATCAGCTGGGACAGCTTTAGAGACACTACAGCAGCCATCTGGCCAGCTCAGCAACAAAATGGACTCGCACATGTAGTTGCTGGCACTCAGAAGGTCCGTGTGGTCGGAGTGTGTTCGAGAGGCAGGGTACACTCAACACTCGATGGTTTCTTTGACTTGCAAACTCACCGACAGCGTTGAATGTTCATTGAGACTCGTCTGGGACTGACATATACTTTGGAAATGCTGGAATTGTGTTATTTTAGACATGCACACCAAAAAATGTACATAAACACAGTTATGTACCTCACATGATACTGCTTACATTCCCACCCCCAACTAATTTCAAATATGTTAAGCACCTTAATACACATTAACAAATCTACGACCCATCAGTACAGTAAAAAAATGGCAGATATATATATATATATATATATATATATATTATATATATATATATATATATATATATATATTATTTACACAATGGTACGTACACACCAATTTTTCATTTACTCAGCGTACATTTTAAGATTGAATATGTTTTATTGGCCCTTAAAAATACATATTGCAATGAAATTGCAATCAGCCCAGCCTATATTTAGCATATATTTTGACCAGGACAAATACATTTTTGGGGCCATATGAGCTTGTGCACTCACAGTCGCTGAGGGGAAGTTATGTGTGAGCATTGGAGGCTTTGGTCATATGCACAGGGAAGCATGTGTAGAGCGCTGCATGAAGTATAGCATGAGCTCTGTGGGGTCTATTATCTGATCGTGGGGGAAGGGACCAGGAGCTGAGAGTGAGCGGGAACAGGGGGTTGCCGATTGGAGAGAAAGAGAAAAATGTAAGGGGGAAGGAGGAATCGAGAGAGCGGGCAGAGTGGAGGTGGTGAGTGCATGTCTGGGCAAGGGGGGTGTTGATCGATTCCAGGCTATGCATTTCCAGACAGACTGAATGGCAAAGGTCAAAGGGTCTCATTTCCTATGAAAGAGGGGCTGTCTGAAATGCGCCTCGTCCGTTTGTTGGCTCGATGCATTTG
Organism: Phoxinus dragarum; assembly: GCA_033366665.1. Classification (NCBI taxonomy): domain Eukaryota; kingdom Metazoa; phylum Chordata; class Actinopteri; order Cypriniformes; family Leuciscidae; genus Phoxinus; species Phoxinus dragarum. Next base: position 19,366 of record JARPMJ010005919.1, read on the forward strand.
GAACACGCTCACGTATGCACGTGCAAACAGACAGTGCGGTGTGTATGCATTCTCAAACATGAAAGCAAGTTTTAAAGGACTTTTGGAAGGTTACATAACAACTATTTGCCATTAAAAATGGCAAAGAAACTGTTCTCAAGACCCACATCTGCAAAAAACGAGACCAGCTGTTGGCCTATGAGGGGAAGGTCGATCTTTGACTATATGAGCAGGCAAAAGTAACAGGCCTGATGTTCATGTTTGTCCAGCCGTTGAAATGACGGCCGTGTGAGATGCGGAAAAGACAGGGGGAAGGGTCTGGAAGAAAAAATAAGGCTACCATGGCAGCCCCCTCCCCCACTTGGGACTTGAACTCATGACCCTTTGGTGAATGAGTTCATAGGCATCACAGCCAGTTTTGTGGACCCGACAAGTTCGCTGGGAAACTTTTAAAAACTGTATTTTAGGGTGTGAAACGCGTAATTAGGAAACTAGCATATCTGACAACTTATTAAAAGAATCCAGGCTTTTACAACAATTTAAAAGTCGTCTTAAAATAAAAATGACATCACGTTGACATATCACAAAAACAATTACACAATATTTTAAAATTACACAAAAAAATCATAACACAAAGACACAGACCGCACATTTCCTTTGATGAAAAAAGTTCAGAAGTAGCACATTGTAACATGCTTGTGAAGTTCACATGGTAGTCTGTATGTTTGTATATGTGCAAAAGCTGACCATTCATTGCATCCAAACACTTCACATGTCATTATTGTGCCGGTCACTGGTGTTAGTTTAGTTTTGGGTGCAAGAGGATTATTGATGAAGATGTCTGCAGTAATGTGGATGGCCCTTCCCCCTCGTCTGGCCAACTGGGTGTATGTTCTACCTGCTCCAGACTAAATCAATAGTTTAATCCAATTGCCATTCACTTCCATAGGGATTGATATCACCTCACATGCATACACAAACATACGCACTCACACACACACACACACACACCATTAGGAGACCATTACACTCTCCATACTAATGTTTACAACCAACAATTAGTCAAAGTTGGCAGTTAAAAATTAAATAAAATACATTTCTGTTTAGAAAAAAAGATAGAAAACATTCAAAAAATACAAGCCCCGAACATGTCCCAAAGCTTTAACTAGCATGCAAACACATGCAAACACAACACTCATGCATGCCTTGGTGGATAACATCACATTAAAATGTCCTGCAGTGATGTCTGACCGCATAAGCAAACACTTGTCACATTTGTCAAATCAAATTTGTATCACATTCTAACAGCATGACAATGCATCCTAATGAAAAAGTCCTCTCGCATGCGCTCAAGCAGTCACAGTAGATCACAGGCTCTTCATTTAGGGAGGTGGCAGGGGTTCGAGAAGAAAAAACACACTTACCACAGTGACTCTCTCAGATGTATACACCCATCCTGGCTCCAGTCGATCTCTGCTCCCCTCCATACGTCGAGCTCGGCCGTTCCACCCCTGCATTCCTTCACCTCCCTTTTTCTCTCTTCTATTTTAAAACTCTTCGTCCTCTTTCTACTCACCTTCCACCCTGACATCTCTTTGTGAATTCCATACCACCTCTTTCTATTCTCACCCCTTCCACCAGTCTCCTCTGGTTTTCTCGTCCCGGTCTCTCACTCTTCTTGAAGCCATCCTCCAGTCGCTGTTAACTTAACTGCAATTGGTCTGGTGTTTCTCTTGCTGTGTGTGTGTGTGTGTGTGTGCGTGTAGAGAGAGGGAGTGCAAATCGGGACACACAGACTAAGTCAGTTTGAATGAAAATTGTGAATGCGCTCCGCTTCCTTCTCCTCCCCCTCTGCCCCTCTCTCTCTCTCTCTCTCTCTCTCTCTCTCTCTCTCTCTCTCTCTCTCTCTCTCTCTCTCTCTCTCTCTCCCTCACTCTTCATTTCCTTCCCTCCCCCTTCATCCCCACCCTACTCTCTTGCGCACTCTTTTTTTTCTCACTCTCTTTTGGGTGCCTGCTCCATCTGTATTTCTTCACATCTTCAAACATTTTCACACTCCAGACAGACATTTATATTTTTATACTTCCCCCTTCCCCCGTGTTTCTCTCTCATCACTCTCTCTCTCTCATCATTTAAACAAATGCACACACATTCATGCTTTCCTCACTGTGTGCCAGACACTTAACCATTTGTGTTCTGTGAGCCACTACCCTAAAAATAGTTTATACCGCTTGGTGTCAGACAATCTCAATGTTTATTTATTTATTTATTAATTTTCACATTTGTGTTTTGATTAATCTCACATATTATCCATATTTTGTTGTTTTTTAAGTTGTTTTTTAGCTTCAGTAACCAGTCTTGTAAGTGATCATTTTAACTCAACTTGTTTAACTGTTTAATATAATATAAGTATTTACATATACACATATTTAGACATGCAATTATATATATAGTATATTTTATATATACTATATATATATATATATATATATATATATATATATATATATATATATATATATATATTTATAATTATATATATTAAGTATATTTTCCCTACAGACACACTGCTAAACTGCATTAACGGATCCAGTGTCTGGTTGTAGACACTGCCATGCCTTTAACATTTTCCTCCCTCTCGTGCTCTCCATACTCTCTTCCTTTATAGTGACATATTGATCAGACATTATGGGAGGGGGTGGTGGGGTTGTGGTTACTGAGGTCAGCGCCATGGCTAGACTCCCTCACCCCTACGCATGACCCCCGGCCCCCTCCCAACATGTCCTCACTGAACTCAGGCTCCCCCTTTCCACACTGACCACTGATCGGCCTCAGCCACCATATCCGTCTGACATTGGCAGCTGAATATATGGATAGAGTGACAGTCAATAGTCAATACAGGGCAGGTTGTGGAGGGTGGGGGAGGATCCAAGTCGATCGAAAGATGAATGAGGGAGACTGTAACGTAGTACAAGGGATGAAAATTCTGTCATCATTTACTTACGTTCATGTTGTGTTAAACCCGTTTGACTTTTTTCTTCTGTGGAACATAAAATTAAATATTCCGAAAAATGCCTTAGTGCACTCAGAAAAATTCAGTTAAGCTTGTTCAATGCACTTAAATAAAGGAAAATGCCATGAAATTACTTTAGGGCTGTTCAAAACTACTAAAACAAGTTAATTTAAACAAATAATGTTTTGCTGAACCAAATGAATCAAGCTCCTGTTTAGACAACTAGCAATAGCATTATAGCATGAAAAAGACAATTGCATTTATTGTTATATGTAACATGAGATGAGCAAGTAAGTCGCAGCTGATCTCATTACTGATATGTATTACTTCTTAGTACTACTTGATATATAGTTATTGTTCATTGAGTGAAGCAACAGGACTCCATGATCATCATGTAACCTCCTTCAGCACAATGGTAACCACAAAACCTTAAAACAATTGAAACTCTTCAAAATATCCATCGTAAGTGAGCATTAAACATTAACAAGCCTTTCTCTTTACTGAAAAATACATAAAATGATACTTAATTAATACTCTCCTAATGCAGTCTCAACTGCCCAGTTAAATGTCAATAAAAACGAATCACGTAGTTAATAAAAAAGATTTACATATTTAAGCAGACTAAATCTAATTTTACAAAGTAACTTGAACAAGCTGCAATTTTTTTGTCCACACAATATACGTCAATAGTTTTGGATATTCAGAATATCTCCTTTTAAGTTCCCTAAAAAGAAAGAATGTCACTTGGGTTTGGAACAATATGAGTGAGTAAATGATGACAGACTTTTCTTTTTTGGCTGAACTATCCTTTAAATATTGTATTAGCTATTTTAGTGTCATGGGGTTATGCGAAAATTGCTTTTGACAATTGAGACCCAAGGATCCATGAAATATGAAGACAAAACAAAAGCAAAAATGAATAAGAAACAGTTTTCCATCTCCATAATCATTTAGCCTAGAGAGAGAAAAAAAAAAAAAAGCAAACAAGACAGCAGTGGCACTACCTGAAAAAACATGTTGGGCTTCCACTCCATTGCTTTCCACTGCCTAGTTATCTCAGTTCAGTGAGTTTGAAGGCAATAAGGCAGGCCAGGGACAGCACTTTAAAAGCTCTGGGACGCAGCAGTGGTGTGTCTGAGCTGAGAGTGTCTTGCAGAAAGTGCTACACTGTCAGAAAAGCTCCTCCATTTTAGCAATCAGCCAATGTCTGGGTCCCTGTGGACACCCTGATGGACAGGCAGAGTGCTTCAGTACATTATGAGGATTGAGACACATCAGATACCGCTGCCCGAGGCTAAAGCAACATCCTCCTACCGGCTGAAAATCTTTAGTGATTGGATAACAGCAGTGTGATAATGCTAAGTGACCATTTCAATATACAACAGTAAGAGTCATTTATAACAGTGGAGAAGTTAAAAGGGGATCGTTAGGATTTCTGATGGTTCAGCCTTTGCCTGAAGCAAGCCAATGCCATAGGTCTTCTCTCATTAATACTCGTCTCGAGTGACATGCAATATTTCTGTTAGGCATTTTGTAAATGCACCCTAATGACATTATTATTTCAACATTGACTGTAGCGGGGTTAAGTTACACACAGATAAGCCCCTGCAGTCTGCCACTGTTACATTATTAGAAACGTCTTCAAATGGGCTCCTACACTTTCATTAGCGTATCTTAAGTGCTTTTCATCATTAAGTGTACTATCCCTTACTTTCATTATTTGGCCTTTTACTGAAAATATGATCTTGTCTAGTTTGCCATGAACGGGTCAGCTCTGCATTCACATGCTTTATTGGAGGAGAACTGCACGACCAGAATGAACAATCCTCTCCAGGAGCTGAGATACCAATCAAAAAAAAAAAGAGGCGAATGCTGCTCCATGAGCCAGTGAATCAATACCAACCATCTTAGAAAGGACTGCATGGGGGGGGAGAGCGAAAGACTAATGGAGGAGGACAAGCCTGAGAGAGGAAGAGTAAAGAGATTAATGTAAAGGAGGATTTCCCTTGAAAATGAATCAAAGTCAGCCATTGAAACAGAAGGTCAAAGGTAATGGGATTAATGGAGATAATTAACCCAACTCTTTTTTAAATTAACTCCTTTTAAAAGGCAGCAAAGATATTATTGGTTAGTTACGAAGAAACTATATGCTCAAAAGAACAGCATTTATTAGATTTTTTTGTGTGGTTAAAACAAAAAGACTACTAATATAAATGTATAAATATATACAAAGTATATATATATATGTGTGTGTGTATATACATATACACACAAAGTATATGTGTGTGTGTGTGTGTGTGTGAGAGAGTATATATGCATATATTAAGTATATGTATATACTTATACATGTATATATCGGTAAATATTTATTTTTGTAACTTGTGTTTTGATGCATTGCCTCATCATTGCAAAATATTGTTAATTAAAAGAAATTTGACAAATATATATTTTTGATCAGTTTATTTAGTGTTGTGCTATTCTGTCATATAAAACAAGGTCAGCATACACTGCAGATGCAGATGTTTTAATGTATTTGCAGTCAACCAGTCACACTTATTTGCACAACTTTAGCAGTAAAGTAAAAGACTACAAAATAATGTTGCTTACTTCAATAAACACATTATAATAATGATGATTCCTACTAACATATTTTACTTTTCAATTCTTATCAACAGATGATACTTGCAAGCATGATCACTGGGGTCATTTGTGAGATACAGCATTACATTTATGTTCATAAAGAAGTCTGTGCTTTCTATGTTGTGTTGCTTTCCTTTCCTTTAACAGAAATGTCCAGTTCTTTTTGTATACTATCTAATTCATTGCTCTCATCCTCCATCACCACAGCTTTCCACGATTCCTGATGAAGCTTTTCATTCCTTTCAGTTATATGGGGAGACGGGGGGGCTGTTGCCACCAGAGCAGGAGGAAGATGTTTGAACTCCTCCTCATTTATATCAAAATCCTTCATTTTATGATCAAGCACCCACCAGCGTCCCACAAAACCCACATCCAGCACACGTTTGGGCAGCTCTGTCCAGGGCACAGAGATTGCTGAACATTGCGCCTCATACAGGCTGGACTCAGAGTTGTAGTCTGTGTGATAAGTCAAGGAGGCAATGCCCAGACTGGCATAGCGCAGCTTGCCCTCGTTTCGCAGTTTCATGAGGGTCTGGACATGTCCATCTGAGGTGCCACTGCGTGTCCATGGTGACAAGAGAGCCAGACGGTTGGAGGTTTCTAGCAGGCTGGTCTCAAAGGAATCATCATCAGGGTTGGTGTAATAGCAGGCGTACATTCCTCCTAGAAGACCCAGGTATACTGAAGATTTGAGGGGTTGATCCCGAGCCCCCAAAACTGCCTCGCGACAAGCTTCCTTATAATCGCTTAAAAGACTACGGCACCATAAACCTGAAAACAGTGAAGAAAATAGCATATCTTGATTAACATTCAATTAATAACATTTTCCTATTGACACATTATACATAAAATAATGCAATAAAAAATTATACATGCAATACGGAAGCATCTTCTTAGTGCCATTATAACAGTTAGAAAAATAGTTAGCAAACTAAATGCCATTCCATCTCATATGTTTGTCAATGGCAAGCTAGGTTTAGTTATAATAATAAATAAAAAAAGTGTTTTAAGAGTAATTTTTTTTCTTCTAAGACAACAATTGGATTTACTTGGTTAAAAACCTTTTCGAAAGTATCAACAGATTCCCCAGAAGTATCACAGCCCAACAAAATATGTTAAATTGACATTGGATTCTGACAGGATGAACACTGGTGCATTTTCTCCTGATAGTAAAAATGTATGTGTGAGTCGCTTGAGTGTCCTATCAGTCATCGTGTAAATGACTTGATTCTAACAATTATTGCAAATATATGTTTAATACAAAAACAGTTGTAGTTCTGTAAATACAATTAACACGCCTGCACTGCAGCAAATTCAGATAACTAAAAGAAATGTACAATTGACTCACATGACTGACCACCTAAAGGCAATATGAACATACACTATCTTTCAACTTATGTACGAAGCAAAAAATAAAAAGCATGGCTTAGTCCTAACGTTACCTGCGCGACTGTTTATCATTCTTTGCCATCGTGTGCCCTTGGTTGTCACTGTGGCTGCTGTGGAGCACCATCTCTTCAGCAGCCACGAGGCGGCCATGTTAGCAAATGAACTCACGAAGTGTGACAGTTCACAGTTCACGGTGGATATACCACGGAAAGAGTTTTCAGAAGACAGTTTCCAAGACTGTCTTAAAGTAGCAACGATTGCGGTGAAACCGAAGAGCCAAAATGGCGAGACTCACGGTACGTGAAATGTTATTAGTCCGGTGGGGAAACACAAAATGTCCTTTTCCGTTCCACCATAAAACACTAAACACAATAAAACAAAAATAGGGTAAGGAAGGGGTATTATTTGACAGTATGTTTACTTTAAATAATGTTTTTAAAGCGTTTCTGTCCTTATATTAACTGAGGTATTGCTCAGTTTCTTTCATAAAAACGAAATAAAGAGGTCTGTAGTTGTGAATATCTGGCTTTATTCAAATTAATAATATTTCTTTATTAATAAATATGTTTGTCAAAAGTATTTAATTATTACCTAACAGTCAGAAACTTTAATTTATTTGATCAAAATAGTCAACAACGACAACAACAAAAAATAGGATACAGAGGTTTTATTTAACCAAAACCCTTTTGGTTTTATAATACAAAGTGCCTTGACGATCCCTCATTCTGTGCAACCATTATACTGGAAAAAATTATGAACAGGTAAAAAACAAAACCGTTTTAATTCCGGCTTTGTTCCGGTCACGTGGTCGTGTTTTGACGCACCGGAACCCTGCAGGTGACGTGGAATATGGGGACGATAACGTTAAATCCCTGCTTATTAAGACGGTATCAAATCTATTCTGGTTTCAGTCGAATCGGTCAATGATTTTTTTTTAAATATCAGTTGATCAAAGTATACTGTTAAATAGCTTCCGGGCTGACGAAACAATTGTTTTTTTATTTTTTACCTGCTAGCTTGAAACAATCTAAATTGGTGAAGTTGCCAGAAGGAGTCTGGCACGTTACCATATTGTAGCAGCCAGGTGAGTGAATTAGTCTAAATCTGATCTGATTTTAGTGCTGACGGCTGTCGAATGATTTTGTTTTGTTTATTCTCTTTTTCCCTCGCAGATAGTATTCTTATGAGAACTCCCTGAGAGACCTGTAATCTCCAGTCATGACTAACGTTAGCCCAGATGATTTAAAGTTTCAGGGTAAATTAATTCTGCCTCTGACATGTGCCACCTTGTTCTTGTCTCTGTCTCTCTGCTTTAATCTTCGTTCTGCACGTTTCCAGAGTTTGATGAAGCCGCAGATCTCCTGTCTTCAAATCCTGGAGCCTCAACCCTCAGCATCTCCAGCCCAGCTGCTGCAGCCTCCTCTGAAGAGGTGAAAGTTGACCTGTCAGACGATGAAGACAATCAGCAAGAGAGTTCAGAGGTGAGCTGCAGAACAAAACCGGCAAATAATGGCACAAGTTGCTGCTTGTTTCACATAGTTAGGGTCAATGGTGTAAGCCAGTTTGTCCATTATTCTCACAGTTGCTTGGAGGTGAAAAACAAACTGGTGGTTTTTGGACGTTTGAATACTATCAGTCGTTCTTCAACGTAGATACATTGCAGGTACGTTGTTTTCGTACTTCTGGCTTTCTTCATAACCCTTGTATTATATAAAAAATCTGGGTACGGTCATTATATGTGGGTCAAATTGAAATTTACCCTAACTGGATTCAGTGTCATTTACCAAAAATCACACTATGGGGTAAAAACAGTAAACCTTTAACATTAACCACACATTACAAAAGAAATTAAACATTTGAATAAAAAAAAAAAAACGAATTTCCACAAACTGTATAATACAAAAATGTTACAAACACTTTAAAATGTGGAAAAGGACTTTTTCTGTGCTAATAGTAGAATGGCACTAGCAACGCCAAGATCATGGGTTCGATTCCCAGAAAAATTAATGCACATGAACCGATAAAAAAGTATGCCATCAACGCAGTGAAAGTTTCTTCAGATAAAAGCATCTGCCAAATACGTGAATGTAAATATAAGGGGAGAGTAGAAACTGACATAACAAAATAAAAATAAAATATTTGCTTGTGCAAATTGAACCACAAACATTCCAAAAATAACCTGCAACATAATACAATAGTACTAGTAACTATACATTTTTGTCTTGACATCTCATATCTTGATAAATTACTAATATTTTGGGAGATCCTGGTTGCTTGGTCATTTACTTGGAGCTACCACATTCAAGTGTGAACATCAACAACTCGAGTGCCCTAGTACTTGAATGTGCTGTTGTTATCTTTATTATTGTAGGTGCTGGATAGGATAAAGGGCTCAGTTATGCCTTTACCTGGACGGAATTTCATCAAACACCACATTCGAAGTAACCCTGACCTATATGGTAACGTACCATATTATTCTTAACCACTTTACAACACACCCAAACAATTTCTGTATATTTTAGTGTATTTTTGCTTGGCTAGATTCTCAGACAGTTTCTTTTTTTGTTTCCCTTGCCTCTGTCAGGTCCTTTCTGGATCTGTGTGACTCTAGTGTTCTCAGTGGCCATCAGTGGAAATCTCTCCACATTTCTGAGTAAGATGGGAAACACAGATTATCACTACAGACCTGAATTCCACAGAGGTGAGAGGGCAGTAGGGATGGGAATTTGTAGAGAATGATTCTGCTTCTGATTTGACCTAACACTATACTTAATATATTAAATCAAAAGAATATAACTTTTGTTAACATTTGTTTTTAATTCATATACACTACATACTAATTATATGAACCTCCAATCAGATTTTAGGTTCAGTGAACCCACAACTAATTAGAGTTTTTTCAAGTCATGGAGCGGTTTTGTTTCTGTCATTCGCTTATGAATATACTAAAGAAGGTTTTGTCCTGTTTTAGTCTCGATTGCAGCAGTTACTGTGTTCCTCTATGCATGGCTGGTGCCTCTAGGAGTTTGGGGCTTCCTAATGTGGCGTCAAAGTGTTGAGAGACAGATCAGCGGTTACACGTTTCTAGAGACCGTGTGTGTCTACGGTTACTCTCTCTTCATTTATATCCCTACCTCGGTAAGTTTGAGATCATGTTCAAAAACACACGATCAAAATGTATCATGTTAGACCCAATAAGTCATGATCTGTTTTTAGATATTATGGACCATTCCCTTCAACTGGCTCCAGTGGCTGTTGATTGTCATTGCCATGGTGATCTCTGGCTCTGTGTTGGTCTTGACGTTCTGGCCGGCTGTTCGTGATGATACAAAACTAACGGCTTTCGCTACCATGGCAGTTATAGTGTCACTTCATGCTCTTCTGGCTGTTGGCTTCAAGGTGAGAGAAACTCATCAAATGAATATTCCAGGTCAAATACACCTTAAAAGTATTTAGCTACATCACAGAAAGTATTTTTTACTCTTCTTTGCGCTGTAAAATTCCTTAAATTGGCCTTTCAAGGTGGGGCAATTTTTCTAGGTTCAACTACTGGTTATGCATTACCCTTATTATTTGAAAGATTGCATATTATTTTGCATAGACACAAACTCTTTCACACCGGTCTTATGCTAACACATTTCATTTGAAACAGTTTGATAGCACAGAGAATATATGCTTTGAGCTTTCTTTAAATTCTGTGACTTTTTACAAATCAAAGGATGAGTCCGTATTATTTTCTGTGATATTTGACAACAGATGCTGTTAGTAGTGATTTATAATCTGGCATGCACTTCTTTTCAAAAGTTTGGGGTCAGTATTTAAAAAAAGAAAAGAAATTCATATTATTTTATTTAGCAAGGACACATTAAATGGATCAATCGACAGTAAATAAATTTTCAATGTTATAAAAGATGTAAATAAAAAAATATCATGGTTTCCAAATTGATATAAATATTTCTTTAGCATCAAATCATCATATTAGAATGATTTCTGAATGATCATGTGACACTTAAGACTGGACTGGAGTAGTGATGCTGAAAACTCAGCTTTGCATCACAGGAATACATTACACTGTAACATTTTAGATCAAGTTAAAGTAGCCTTGGTGAGCATAAGAGTTCTTCTGTTAAAAACATTCAAATATATTACCGACCCTAAGCTTTTGAAAGGTTTTGTGTCCTTTGAGAATGACTGAAATACATATCATAAGCAAACTCCCCTTTTTCAATTGTACATGAAGTGTCATTTATGATTTCTTCTGGTACAATTACACCATCCATTATGACAAACGCTCAGCTTTAGTATTTAATACATTTTCTTCTCTCGTTTTAGCTCTACTTTTTCCAAGTGGCAATGTACACAGGACCATCACACTCTGTACAACAGACTACCCCAGCCTCCAATCACACATCACTTACCTCTGGAAAACCTCAATGAGCAACTGAACTCAAGGGTCTTTAGATTCGAAGGACATGGAAAATTCAATGAAGTATGAGTTCTGGTAAATGCACACATGCATTCCCAGCAAACACTGAAAGTGTTTCTAGTCTGTAACTAACCCAGCAGATGAAATAACCTCCCTCAGATCACAAGTAAAATCACAGCAATGATTTACTGATGACTTTAGTTTGTACTTTTTTTTCTTGAATACATAGTGACCTGCCTGATATTATTTTCCTTGAGCGTTATGGTCACTTATGTCCATTTTGTGTTTTTTTTTATTTATTGAAAATAAAGTAATTTAAAATTGTTCTTGCATTACTGTAAACTGATTTGAGGTTTGTCTTATAACCCCTGACTGCTTTCTTTCCTTTCAATGCTACTTTCTCAAAAATTTCTGTAAATTGAGAGGAAATGTATGTATTAAGTATTTAATTTTGCTTTACGGTTTGATGACACTGTGGATTAAAATATTTTTTGTCAGGGTGGACCTTTTCATTTTGAGCTTGTTTGGTATGGATGGATATGCTTTGTGCTTTATAAAGTCATCTTAAAGGGGTAGTTCAACCAGAAAGTAAAATTCAAAAACTCACCCCATCACTTTCCAAACACATGACCCTGGACCACACAACGAGTCACATGGGTCAATGTTTTGAAATTGAGATTTAAACATCATCTGAAAGCTGAATAAATATGTTCGGATAGGACAATATTAGACCGAGATACAACTATTTGAAAATCTGGCAAATCACCTTTAAATTTGTCTATTTATGTTCGCAAGCATGCTGCATTCACTCAAAACATAAGTTTTATATATTTAACGTAGGAAGTTTACAAAATATCATGGAACATGATCTTTATTTAATATCCTAATGATTTTTGGCATAAAAGAAAAATCTATAATTTTGACTCTTACAATGTATTGCTGGCTATAGCCACAAATTTACACGTGTGTGATCCAGGGTCACATATAACTTTCTTCTGTGGAACAAAGATAATATTTTGAAGAATGTTGGTAACCAAAGAGTGTTGGTGCCCATTTACTTATTGTATTAAAAAAAAAAAAAAAGAAATTCTCAAGTTATCTTTTATGCTCCAAAGAAACTCCTAGTTTAAATGACAGAAGGATGAGCCAAAGACAGAACTATATTTTCATAAAGAGGTTAAAGGAATAGTTCACCCAGAAATAGTTCATATCATTACCAAACCCTCATGTTGCTCCAAACCCGTATCACTTTCTTTTTTCCAATAAACTAATCCAATTTGCACTTTTTCATACAACAAATAAAGGGCAAAAGCACCTTAAAATTAGAATTCTGAAAAAAAAATACAATAGCTTTGAGTGATGGACAAATTAATTTACCGGCTGTTTTGACTATATAGAAAAGAACAGCTTAAACAAGCTGCAAAATTTCTTTTTTTGAGTTTCATGAAAGACAAAGCTAGAAAGTCATAGGTGTTACAGGATATATTAAATGACACTTTACAATAATGCTTTGTGTGTTAATACAATAGCTAGCATGAACTAACAATTAACTCTTTTGAAGCTTTTCTCTTGGTTAATTTTAATTTCGACATTTTATACAACATTTCAAGTTGTAGGCTATACATTTTCAATTAATTTGTTTGAGGTAATATATTGTTAATGAACAATAGTATATTTATAAACTGACATTAACCTTGATTAATAAATACTGTGAAAAAAATTGTTAGTTCATAATACCAGATGTATATTAACAAACTGAACATCAATGTAAAGTGTACAGAATTTATTTTTTAATCCATTTAAGATCTGCTTCACTGGAAAGCAGAAAATTTATCTTTAGCTATCTACAACCTATCCAGATCACGTGATTCCTTAAACCATCAAGTCTGGTTTTATACTTTTTTTTTGCACACTCATCCATAAAACATAACAAATGCTACTGTTAGCAGCCACACATAGGGACTTCTCCATCAACATTTAATTTGCTCCTTTTTTGTCTGTTGCTTTTTTTGTGAAAGAAAACCAAAACAAAACGTTAATTCTACAAACTAACAGACATGGTTGTTTTCATCTCATGATAGTTGCTATTTCAAACCAAATGAACAAACAAAATTGACTGGAAGCGGTGCATACGACTTCAAAGTCTTTGATGGGGTTTTCGTCATATCCCCGGTGTGGGAGGGGAAGGAGGGAGAGAGAGAGAGAGAGAGGGAGAGAGGGAGGAGGAAATGAGGAGGAAAGTTATAGCTAGTCAGGCATCACTTGATCTCCTCCTTTCCTCAACGAGTCTCACAACACACAGAAGTTGACAAAATAAAGGTTCAAGGGATGTAAACTAGGATACTGCCATTCCAAACAGTTGTCCTGCTGCAGCGGTCAGTTTGTGTCCACGGACCTCACGGTTTATATCATTCATCCTTCTATCTTCTTCCCCCAGTTGCCGACTGTCCGTCCCAGCACTCCGCCGTCCTCCTTGGCTGGTAGTGGAGGGTTTGTTGCTGGTCTTTTTATTCCTGAAACCTTTTATGTCCTTAAAATTGACTGAGAATGAATCTGTCAATTTATAAGTCAGATTTGCTTCGTGTTGGAGTTGGGAGTCGACAGAAGCGGCCTCGATAAACCACGCTCAGAATTCACCTCAGGGAACACCAAGCAAAATACATAAATCTGGGACTGCACTACGTTAAAACAGTCAGAAATGGAATGAAAAGTAAGACGATCTCTATCTACGCTATGTTTGTCTACAGGCAGGATCCAGCGGTACTGTGCTAGTAGTCGTAATGAACTCTGCGAGCCTACAGCACGTGTCCATCTCTTCAGGTGAGCGATGAGAGGTTGTGAACATTTTAGGTGAGTCGTGGTGGCTGTCAAAAGCCCATGCTGAGAGAATCGAGATACGATGGCCAGTTGATGTCGCTGGAAACGTAAAAAAGCCAACAGTGAAGAGTAGGTTCAACGTAGCTGGGCTTGTCAGGAACAGTAGCAAGATCCTGTAATAGATCTCCAATTCATATCAATAGTCAGTCGATGATGACGTATGTGCGGCTAAAAAAAAAAGAGTTCATGAAGTAAGGGGGAACATGTGCAGATTTGTAAAGCATTTATATATTTAAAAAAAAAAAAAACGTGTCCCGTCGACAGCGTTTCTCAGACCGAGTCCTTTGTTGAGTCTTGAGTCTCTGGTTTGTGCTTTTTCAGCATGCTTACAGACAAGTGCTGCCTCCTAGTGGCTGGTGTGGAGCAGGCGCTGCGTGCGGCTGGGGAGGGGAAGAGTAACAATGACACACCTCAGACGTGTTGAACTGGCCGAATGCCTGCGCACACTAGCGTTATAGGGTCGTGGGACGGATATGTAAGAATAAAACACCAGTGAGATAAAGAAAGAGTTTAGAATATATATATATACGTATACATGTATATCTATATAGAGAGATAGCGAGAGAGAGAGAGAGAGAGAGAAAGAGAGAGTATAAAGTGATGGTCAGAAACTGGTGCACTGGTTTTGGTATTCTGAATTTGGCTGTGGTTGATCTTCAGGGGTGGGGGGTTGGGGGAATTGGACATGCAGAGGCCATCCCTTGGCCTTAGCTCCCGTAGTGCATGGTGTTGCTGGGGATGGCCATAGGAGATGCCATGGAGATAGCTGGGCCGCCCATGGTGAACTGGTTGGTAACGGGGTAATGAGGACTGCTGCTGCTGGGACCCTGCTGGGCAGTTGTGGCCCCTGAGAAGAGATAAAAGCAATAAGCAACATTGCATCCTTTGGATTTTAACATCTTGGACGCCAAGTGTTCATAAATGCAAAGTAGGCTTGCTGCGATAGTCTGTGTTACCGTGGGCGGCGGTCGTTCTGATTTTTTATAGTAATAAAAATCATTCAGTTCAGTTAGAGAATAACGGTGCGTGTCCAATGGCGCAGAGCTAGCGAGTATTTTCAGTTTATTCCAAGCGGCAACCTTCGTGTCTCTCTCTTGAAACCAACACGGAAGTGACTTAAACCGCAATTCATCGACTGGCCGCTAGAGACTTTACAGCAGATTTTTTTTTTTCTACAGCCTGGTGCAAAAAGTGGTTTTGGTCTATATAGCTACTTTTGCCCTTCATGACAACTGTGAGGGGGGTGATTTTTAGTTATATTAAGTCACTCATCCGTTTAAATTATATTAAGCCTTAAAGTTCTGCATAATTAATGGCGATGTCACTTGTTGAGTGACATGTGGATTGCCGCTGCTGCCACTTCTAGCCGTTTGTCTGCGGTCTGTTAGCCCTCACGTAAACTCAGCTAATTCCAGCTGCTGAACTTGGCAGAGATGCAGTGTTTGTGCTTTTATCTGGATTTTTTCATACAATTTAATACACGCAATATACCTTCACCCACGCCTATGGATTCCGTCATTGTCGAGTATCAAGAGAACAACAATGCTGTTTTTCAGTTGTTTTCCTCTGTGAACATGCACTAATGGATGTCTTACAATTACGATGCTTTTTCTTGAGTTTTCAGATTTAAAAACGTCTATAGATATAGAGGCTACACTCATTCTGCAGTACCGTTGCTCTCACGGAACAGACTATATATGCTTTAACTATTTAGTGTTAAAGTTCCATCAGATGTAATCCTGCAGGTGTCAGTGCTTCCTCTGTTCATGCAATAAATGCACATCCTTGAATGAGCGCGGACTTTGAGCGCATTTACTTGAACTTCTTAGGTAATATGTATGGTTTGACATTTGACAAGCAGCCAAAATCAGAATTAAAAATGGACTGAATTTGAACTTGACATGCGATGCCGCGCTGACTGACATGTATGCGCATGAATCACTGTCTCACACTCAGAGCAATATTGTAAGTTACTGCATAATACACCTAATACATTTTTAACTAGCAGAATACAGCATCACGATACACAGTCTCAGTTTTAGCTGTCTTTTAACTATTATAGTATTTCAAAGGGCAAAAACATGAACTTTAACTATTGGCTTTACATCATCAAGTCAGCTGTCACTTTAGCGCAAGGCCCAGTGCGGTCGCACACTTGGCACAGCCCTTGTGTCGGTACTGCCAGTTGCATATAGCATTAGCTCCTTAGCCTGAGCTAACGTGATCACGTCGAGCTAGGCGGCGTGATGGTTTTAGCAACCAAGCACCTCAGCTCCACCCACGTCCCGCCTCTTTTCCCATTTTCTGTTATCCGGGATTGACGCGCTGCCAAGATGGGGACGGCCAGCTCTGCCCACTTTGGGCTTCAAAAATGCTCTTCAAAAACCTACGGGTGACGTCACGGACACTGCGTCCATATATTTTATACAGTCTATGGTTCATTCCTATGGAAGCTCAAATTCAAATTAGCCATTTAAAAATGAGGTGCAAAAAAGGGAAACCCCCCAGTGATTCCGGTATTACCAGTGATGTCACACATCCCTAGTCCAAAGTATGCTTCCGTTTTTACGCGTACAATAGGGTATGCGTAAAGTGCGCATCTGCACATGATGTAAATTTTGTCATCAGAATAGTTTGCATGTACTGTATGTGCAGCTAAGCTCGTGCTTACATTTTTGTGCAATAATTCATCCAGGCTGTTGTTTCACAGTAGAAAAAGAAACTGTTGAGACAGAGCAACAACAGACACCCGTATTGACGAGTGCTTGTATGAGGTGGTAAAGAGATACCTGCAATTCTAGTGTAAGTACAAAGTTAGTTTTATCACTAATAACTTCTAGAGAGAAATAGCACAAACACTATCAAAATACTTTGAAAAGTGTTAAGTATACTTTGGACTTAAGAGATCAAATCAAAGATCAATCATCAGGGATGTGCAAAACTAAATTTCTTACTAGTTAACTAATTTGTAAGCTCTTTGTAAGATCCTTAAAAAAAAAAAAAAAAAAAAAAAAAAAAAACTCTAATTGGAACACAGCACACTGGAATAGAATGAAGTAGACATTTTTTTTTTTTCTTAACATGTCATCTCGAAAATACAACCCTCACGGTTTGAGAATGGATACAATATATCCATCTGCAGGCACTCAGCACACACACTATACTGTAAAAGCCTAGTCATATCACACCAATAACAAATGTTCAGTGCAACATAATATTAAAATGAAACCATTTACATTTTTTGGTTCACTTAGTGAGAAAAAAAAAATCCAAAATGAAAATTCTGTCATCATTCACTCATTAGTCGTTTCCAAACCCATACGACAAATGTTAATCTTTAGTCGAACACAAATGAAGATATTTTTTATATTCTCAGGAGATCAAACCAATGAGGTTTCTTCTCATGCATGAAACCTCAACATCTCGCACATCAAGCGATGATCGATGTTTATATTTTAATAATAACACAAATTAAATCAGTTCATTATATAAAGCGTGTCATGTCTCTTTAGAAGACTGATTAAACCACTCAATTCATATGGATCACTTTTACACTGTCTATGTAATTAACTGAGAACATTTTTGTTTGCATGGACTTTCCATGAATGGACAAAGATATCTTCATTTGTGTTCTGAAAATGAACAAAAGTCTTATTTTTTGTTTGATACAACATGGTGAGTAAATTACAGAATTATCCTTTCTGGGTGAACCATCACTTAAATCTGTAAAAGTGCAGGTCTTGTTTAACTTGTGAGGACATTAAGAAAAGCGACACTCACCCTGGACGATTCCGGTGCTCATTATAGAGCCCATTCTGGAGTGAGTGTGGTTCACAATCCCCGTGTTCACTGATGGGGAAAAAGACAAGACACCTCTCTTCAATTTACACACAAGGAAAATGTGAACAAGAAACACATGAACACTTGACAGGAAGCTGAAAGAGACAGACCGTACTGTAGTATAGAAAATCTTAATCAAACTTTAGAACTGTTGTGTAGAAAACCTTTCAATAACAATATTCAATTTATTGTCCTGTAAAGGCTTATAGAAGAGATACATAAGCATGTAATGTATAGCTTACATTAAAGTGGTCATATAAAACATTTTTTTTTTCCTGATGTCCAATTATAAAGGTTTTCTGCACCAAAGACGTTTGAATTCTTTTCATCCTCAGAATATAGCTGAAGATATTTTTAATATACACTCATCATTTTTGTCTATCCACTGAAGTAAGTTTTTTGGTTGTGTGGAAAAAGACAACTGGAACCAGCTAATCAAGCTCAAGATGTGTTGAGCAGGGTTGGAAACCCCTGCTTTATATAATGAACAGATTTACCGGTAATTTAGGCTTTTATTCATATATAAACATTGATTGATCAACACGCATAGAAGCGCATCAAATATGGTAAACACAGAAGCTCAAACTTGGTCTGAGCTTCTGGATTACTTTTACCATGTCTTTCTCTAGCATGGGACATTTTGGTTGTGTGGATTTGATGATGAAGAGAATATTACAAATATCTTTATTTGCGTTTCAAAGATGAACTAAAGTTAAGGATTTGGAGAGACAGAATTTTCATTTTTGGTGAATGGTCTCTTTAATTTAACCACACCAGAGAACCAGAGAACATTTCACTCCACATATGTGTGTATGTGTGAGTGTGTGTGTGTAAATATCCATACGTGCATGCGTGTCTGTACCAAGGGGGATGAGATTGTTGTGGGACACTGTTGTCCCACTGCCGCCGATGACAGTGCTGAGATCATAAGCTGTAGGCATCCCTGACAGAGACAGCAAAATGTGAGTGACATTACTCCAGTTTTGCAACAGCAGTTAGATGGGAGGAATTGTGGTCAACTACTGTAAATGTGAAAAGAAGAAGTCAAGAATGATTGTGTAAGAGCTACCTGACACAGCCATGCCTTGGCTCATGCTATAGGTTCCCCCAGTGTTCCACATGTTCTCTGAGGGGGAGGAATAGTGTGACCCTGGAGGTGGGGTGGGTGTTGTGCCCGTGTACCTGCAGAACACAGCATAGCATAAGCAACACACGTTTCAGACATCCTCTTATCGGTTTCCAAAGCGATGCGTCCTCTCACCGGAAGAAGGGGTTCTTGAGATCAAGTAGATTACTGGACTTGGATCCTGTCTGGTCCACTTGAGCAACAATACTAATGTCATAGCTTTGTCTGTGAGAGGAAGTGGAAAACAACCGAGAGTTAACAACCTAATGTTAACGACCTGAGGGTTAACACAAAGAATGGTGTGTGCTCACCTCTTGTTGGCGATTAAAAGTGCAGTGCCTGACATTGTGTCCCCTGCCTTGGCAAAGAGAGGTGACTGCAGCAGACAGCGCACCTGGTACCAGTGAGTGAGGGGTTCGGTGGGGGCCGTAGAGAGCCACACAGTCATCCTGTACACAGAGAGACAGCACAGGTGCATACCTGTCACAATACTCAGATTCCAAAACATAAATAAAAAACCCATAAAAATTTCAATTTCAAATCAATCATTAACATTATACAAGATGTTTTGGTATGTGTCATCATTTATGATTATTAATATTATACATTTGATGTCTGGTAAGATCTCACTAAACAAGTCTTTAAGCTTGTTACTACAAAAAACATGTTGTCTATGGGCGTTAAAAGTGGGACAGTCCAATGACTCAAGTGTGAAATCACTGTAAAGAGAATGTTTCGAACATACGCTGATCCAATGAATGCGACATCAAACCAAAAAGCCAGCCCATGTACAAGCCCTGAATGCATCATGTGGAATTTGAAGGGGATTTCTATCCTGGGAAGAGCAAGAAAAGAATATATTAAAACATTTGACAGGCCAACACGCTTCTTTGATACCATATTTTAAAATAAAAAAGGCTGCATTTAAATGATATGAAGTTATGCATTTGGTGGACCCATACTTGTAAAGATCGTCTTCTTTAGCTTCTAAAAAGTTGACTGTATATTTCACTGATTTGGCCATAAGGATCCTGATATCAAAAGTGTCCTGAAAGAAATGAGAGAATAAATGAGAGATGGCAAGACATCCCAATATAACACTCATTTTTGCATGAGGACGACGAAGAAGAACAGGTCAAATCAAATGGGACGACATGCTGTGAAGCCTCTTGTCAAGGACTGAGCCACAGTAAATCAGACTCAGTCCTAGCTCAGAGGGCTCTCCCGCCACAGCCTGAACTCTGGAGGATCCTAAAACGGCGCCCTCTAGAGCCAGACCACAGCAGGTCACTGTCCCAGCAGTGTAACACTATTACAGACACAACAAATGCCTAAACAGCTGATTACTGCTGGATATAAACCATACACAGATTTTAAACTACAATTATCATGTATGGAAATCAATGGACTGAAAAAAGACTGAGCACACAATCGACAAGTTAAATTGGCCTCTCAAGGGCATGAAAGTGGAAAAAGCGTTGATGGATTTCAACACATTGAGGATCCTAGAAGAAAATCAACAACTAGAATTACATGTGTTCTTGTTCAAAGACATGCTTCATAAACCTTCCTTGATGGATATACATTTATTGCATACCCCCTGACCACAGACAAACAGTGAGCTCAGAAACCTCGACCAGCCTTTCATCACGGGCACAAAGGCAAGCATACATACTTCACGTGTCCTACATGAAACTACCATTGAATACATTTTCCTAATCCATGAAGCATGCTGCCTTTCTCCATTTCCTAGAAACATCCTCACTGTTCTCATTTGGGCTCAAGTACGTAACTCAATCCTGTCCGTATTTACCCTCAAGCCCTCTATAGCCAGCAAGGAGACAAATCTCCAGTTACCTTCATACTTCACACACTATTTATCAGTATACTCTTTCCTCTGAAGGCACAAACACAAGCTAATTGTGTTTTTATGGCTTTCTGCTTTATGAACTTTCCAAACCGGGGCTAACTCTAAAAAGCTAGCATGTACTTACGAATTAACTAGCATACACCCAATCTGCAAGTCATTCCCTCCCATTTCTCACCACAATAGGCCCCCCCCCCCTGTCTGAAGTATTCATCAACCGCAGCTCCTCTCAGCGCAGACAAATCCACCCCATGGAAAGATGGCTGGTACCTGAAAGACAGGAAATTTCAGTTTTTCACGTATAAACAAAAGAAATCTTCCAGTTATGTCTTAGTCATCTGCTAGCCAACTATCTCTGTTTATTTACACTTCGAGTCTATCATTTGACATGATACCTGTTAAATGACTGCCTGCTTATTTACTTGCTCTCGTTGTACATTTTGCTTCTTTTCTCCCTCCCCACCCAATGTCCTTATCCTCTTTTTAGAGAGCTCACCAGAAATTGGCCTTCGTAAACTGCTCCATGTAAAGCTGCTCATCTGTGAAAGGAGCGAGGTGAACGTCTCCAATGGTTGGAAACATTTTGCCTGTATAGAGAACAGAGGTGTGATATGTACAAATATTGATTAAATAGTAGGGGGTCTAACGGTATATGCATTCATACTGAAAATGTCCGGTAAGGGTCTTACGGAGCGGCATGTATGTGTACCAAACAAATACAGTGTTGTTTTAACCACTGCAAATGCAGAAGTTCTGTGTGGGCAATGTAATTTAAAAAAATTTAGTTTACCCCCAAAACGGGACAATATAATTTATTGTAGATATACAGTGATGTTGCGAACACCTCTGAAAAATAACGAAGGACACAGTGAGCTGCTGCCAGTTCAGTGCACGATACAAGCTGTCTAAAACATGATACATACTTTAAGCGCTTCAAACTAAATCATAAACCTGCGTGGTTTGCCCTATTGTCAAATGCATGCGTTTAATGCGATTGAGATGCGCAGTCCTCAGTCCACAAATTGCATCTTACGGTTGTATACTTACTAGTAAATGTTTCAAATGAATGCAAGTATTTCCATTTTGCAAGCGAGTATGTTTAACTCAGCAGACTTTTAATGAATGCTGGTGCACGTATGCGTGTCAAATAGAAGGACCGGATTAGAATCGGGGTGCAATAATTCTAACCTTATTCTAAACTATTTTGGATCTGTGACGGCCATGCACTCCTTAACACCAACTTCACACTAGTCACTTATCCACATTTATACCACTGATGACACTAACTACATTGTTAGTTTAATTGTCTAAGTTGTTATAATAAATAGGTTTACTTTTTGCAGTCCTCCGTGTCCTTTTCGCATTTGTCATGGCCTTTGAGCCGGGTTTTGACAAATCCAAAAGAGTAAGCACTTCAAACCCACCCAATTACAACAGCACCATAAACTGCAGAGTGTGTTGCTGTCATTTGTTCAGAAAACCACTGATTAATTATAATAATAAAAGAAAAACAAGTTATTTTTCCACCTGTCGTACCGTAAGCATACCTAACCACCATTTTGTGTACCGTTACATACCCTTATGACCTAAGCACATGTTAATCTTTTGTTGATTGGTTCTTTTTACTAAATAAATAAACCTTTTTCTCTTACCGCTAGGCTTGAGGAATTTCTTGGCATGTAGATAGCTCTCCAGCATCCTTTCGTTGAACAACATGTAGCCCATGGGTTCAGAGATAATAATGTCCACCTGCTCGGGTAGGGACACTTCCTCCACTTTCCCAGGAATCACCACAACACGCTCTGACAACCTGTTGCTGTTCACAAGAACCTGTGGACGCACAAAAGTTTAGCACTACTATTACTATTTAGAATGACTTCCGATAAGTCAAGGTCAAAGGCAATCTTATAACCTCCTAGGGTTGTAACTTGTATCGATATCGAAATTGGCTTTGGCATGATACCACATTTTGGTATTAATACTAAATAAAAAAAATTGTCATGCATTCCGAACCTTTTTTAGGAGGAGTAAAAATTACTCTCCACATTACTCAATGCTTAATGAAAAAAAAAAAAAAAAGAATAATAATATAAATATTAATTTCATTATACAACCATACTTACTTATTACCAATATACCACAATCCAATTATCTGCATACCGTATTTATTAATGGTTAAACGTGATTTATTAATGATTCAATGTGATGTATACTCTTGAAATAAACTACCATTTAAAACTTTGGGGTCAGTAAGATTTTTTGGAAAGAAATGAATAGAAACTATGCATTAAATAGATTAAATAATAAAAGTAACAGTAAAGATATGTTACAAAATATTATTATATTTTACAATAAATTACTTGCTATTCATCAAAAAATCCTTAAATGCATCATGGTTTCCACAAAAATATACATCAGGTAATAACTGGTTTCAACATTGATAATGAATGCTTCTTGAGCAGCAAATCATCATATCAGGATGATTTATGAAGGATCTTGATGTGATACTGAATACTGGAGTAATGATGCTGAAAATTCAGCTTTGTCAAGAGATTGAGAAGTTAGTGATTGAGGAATATGTGATACCTCTGCATGTTGAGCCATGGTGCTGGCCTCCACAGCATAAACTTTACGGGCACCAGCCTGAGCTGCGAAAATGATAGAATTCCAGAGCCACAACCTACATCCAGCACCACCTGAGACAAGGAGGACACAAGAGGGAGGAATGAGAACAAGAATCAATGCATTCAGATAATAATGCATTCAGAGAAGCATTCACAAAGGAATAACCTCTTTTTTTTTTTAAATGGACTCAAGTGTTTTACTTAATTGTATTAACTCAACTGTTCCAGTTTCAGATATTTAGGTCTGGACAACATTAAACCTAAAAGTCAAGGTCATAATAGCCAAAAAAAAAAAGAACAAGAAATGCTACAGTAAGCTCAGAGAAAGCAGCTCTGACACTACTCAACTCCAAGCCAAGTCCTTTTAAAGTATTAATGAATTGAGAAAATCTCATTTTTCCTTGATCTTTTGACATGTAAGAGGTCATTATACATAACTCAATTTCCTTGTTAGTCCAAAAACAGCTTTTATTGAAACCAAGCTCTTGTTCCGGATCTTGCCCCATAGTGACATAAGAGTGCTACTAGAGACCACCTCTCCAGAATAAAATCAGTGCCTACTTCTAGATCACATCTTTGGCCCCGCTCACAGGTGCGTTAGTGAGATTACAAGGAGAGAAGAGAGATACAGGATCACCGGACTAAAAATAACATCACCTTCCAAAGGATCCTAATACTAGGAAAGTGGTCATTTATTATGTGAATGTGACTGTCTCAGTAGAGCATTATTTGTTTGTTCGGAACATTTCACTGTGGATTCTTTAGTAAATCAGTCGCAATTTCAGTGCTGGCTTTGCAAACAGACTTTTACTGTAAGATATGAACCCAACAGAAATGCGACAAGTAGTCACTAACTGTGTTAAATGCTAATGCCTGATCTGTGACCATAATGTACAGTCAGACTTTCTTTATTGTCTTAAAATCACGTATTGCCGTAACCGTTTATGCGCCAGTAAATCAAGCCAGTGACTAAACGATGAACTTAACATTGTTTCTCTTAGTAGCATGAAAACAATCTGTTATATATATAACAATCTGTTTATATTATAAATCACTGATTCTCAACTCCAGTCCTTGGGACCCACAATTTGTATGTCTCCCTTATTAAACACACCTGAATCACATCAGCAGCTCGTTAGGAGAGACTCCATGAACTGAACTGAGTGTGTCAGATATGAGAGACATACAAAATGTGCAGAGCAGCGGGTCCCGAGGACTGGAGTTGAGAACCACTGATATAAATTATATACAGAAAGTGATCAAAGAACGCTCAATCACAGCGCAAGTTTATCAGTGACTGGTTCTGGACTCTCGCCAAAGCTCCTATAATCAATGACGCCGTCTACACTGCACAATGAATCTATTACTGTATTCACATCATGTTTACAACTGGTAGTTATGATGAAAGCATTCGTGAGAGTGCAGAAATAGAGTCGCAATGATGAGATCACTGCATTCACACAATCAACAGACTGTCTATCATCAGCTAATGCTCGTTGCTGCAACCTTTCATGTGACGGGAGTAGATCTAAATATAATGCTGTAATCATCACTTTTCACGATTAGTTAATCTTAAGGTGTAATAGTAAAAAGATTTAGAGAGTTCCAAATGTAATATTTCATATACAAAGATGATAACCAATCATGAGTGGGCATTTACACTAAAGTATCACAGCAGGCACGCCCTTTCCGACAGGATGGTCAAATCAGAAGTGCCAAAGTATAAAATGGGCTTTTATTTTTTTTAATTATGACAATATTTAGTCTAAAAATCATATTAGGAGGGTGCCCATCTGATGAATCCAATGATATTCCTACCCTCCCTTGTACCACTCAAATCTCACTGCTGACATTAGGTATGGCAACTTTCCACAGGGATTGAAACAAAGTCCTATTAGCTCTATCTATATACTAACATTATAACTGCACATTATAATTTTTATTTTATACAGTACAAAGAGAGAAATAACAGTACTTTATCCTTGAAGTCTGTATGATTCTGGAGGATGGCTCGTTGATATGTTCCAGTTCGCACGTAATCCTGCATCATGTTTTGTTGCTGAGAGAGGTAGCCATAAAACTGAGAGAGAATAAAAATTATAGACATTGAGAACATGTCACTTCTGTTGACGCTGGACCATTAGAATAAAAAAAAAAATAATAGATTCAATGGTATCCTGTAATAATTCATTTAAAATGATCTCTTAAGGTTTTAAGATGAAGAACAGGTTCATCAAATGTCACCTTTGCATATGCATGTCAATTTGTGGCAAAACAAACCTGAAAATACTGTACAGCTGAGGACTCCTCCGTCCTCTCACTGAAGACCGAACGTTCGCCCCCTGTGTCCACGGCAATTCTTCAGGAGGTTATAGAATGACGAGAAATCTGGCAAACACAACAACAGTGGACACATTAGGAGATTACATGCTTCTTAGCACCATCTCTTTATTCAGGTTTGCCTATAATCATTTAAATGAGTTTGTACACTATGAGTGACTGCAGCTGTGCTTGTCTGAATGTCTCAGCGAACTGATAAATCACTGTAAAGGGTGATGCGCTTGTAAAAGGAGGTGAACTTTACCTGCTGGAGATGCAAACTGCAGAAGGACACTGTTACAGCCCAGAGTAATGATGAAGGACTGCTTCCCAACACGACTGCATTCTGTCTCCCTTGATACTGAACACTTAAAGACACATGTCTCCTCGTCTGTGGAGAAAAGCAATTACACGGATATTAATATTCATGTATGATAATCAATTTATACTAATTAATATAAAACAAACAGACAGTCCTGCCCAAAAAAGATCAATGTTTGATTTTCATTGAAGAAAAAACAGAATAAATTATTTGACAAATGATATTTAAAAGAGTGTTTCAACAGTTTTGAGCAATTCATTGGAAGCCAATTTGATCCAAACAAAACACAGGAACCCTTTGACTTTATATATGCATGTATACACACACAGACAGATAGATAGATAGATAGATACTTCATAACCAATAAACAATAGTGTTCCACAGAAATAAAACTAAGTCATACATGTTAAAAGGAACACTCTGACTTTTTGGGACTTTAGCCTATTCAACTTATCCCCCAGAGTTAGATAAGTCCATACATACCCTTTTCATCTCCGTGCGTGCTATAAGTCTGTTTGACGCACCGACCGCTGGCCTAGCTTAGCACAAAGACTGGATGTAAATGGTTGCAGCTAGCATACTAATCCAAATAAATGACAAAATAACGCAAACATTTTCCTATTTACATGTTGTGATTTGTATAGTCACAGAGTGTACAAAAAAAAAACAGTCACATGAGACACAGACATATTTTAACTGTATAAATACTGGGAACTATATTCCCTGAAGGCGAAACACTGCTACTTGGGCGGAGTGATAACCGCAGCACCTGAGACGCGCTCTGAACGAACTCTCTGCTCCTCACCACGGCGCGTCTCAGGTGCTGCGGTTATCACTACGCCCAAGTAGCAGTGTTTTGCCTTCAGGGAATATAGTTCCCAGTATTTATACAGTTAAAATATGTCTGTGTCTCATGTGACTGTTTTTTGTACACTCTGTGACTATACAAATCACAACATGTAAATAGGAAAATGTTTGCGTTATTTTGTCATTTATTTGGATTAGTATGCTAGCTGCAACCATTTACATCCAGTCTTTGTGCTAAGCTAGGCTAGCGGTGGGTGCGTCAAACAGACTTATAGCACGCACGGAGATGAAAAAGGTATGTATGGACTTATCTAACTCTGGGGGATAAGTTGCATAGGCTAAAGTCCCAAAAAGTCGGAGTGTTCCTTTAACAGGTTTGGAACAACATGAAGGAGAGTAAATGACAGAATGTTCGCTTTTTGGGTGAACCATCGCCTTAAGATGGGTCAGTAGAAGGTCCAATTTAACAAAAACAACAGAAACATACATTTCAGCTTTATTTTAACTATACTAGCTCCTTAAAGGTTACTACTACAACCTAAATAAAAATGAAGCCAAGCAAACCAAATTAATCCTGTTCAAAGACACCCTGGCCTTCTTATCACTACAACAGTTATCGGTAATGCCAGGGTGCAGGATTTTGTCATTTATTTCCCCAGCTGTTGTAGGATTAGGTCAGGCTGTCCATAGACAGATTAGGCTAGAATTAATTTATATAATTGAGTTGAAAACAAGTACAGTCTAGGGCTGTGCGATATGACGATATATATCGGATAGACGATATAAAAAGTCTATCGATTCATATTATGCTCTATCGTTCATATCGTGGTGTCGCAAAAACCGGGTGTTTCCGAGCAGGACCAGCCAGGACAAACCGAGGAGCTCGTTCCTAAATGAGGGGCTACCTCTGTAGCCTGAACATGATTTGGTAAAATTTCTTTATGTTTGGTTGACTATTATATTTTGATAATGAACATGCTGCTATGTCAAGTTAGCAATGCAATAACGTGTGCGCGTGCCGTGAAGCGTCGGCGCGATCATAGGAACAGGAATCCGTTACTCCGTAATTTATGGTCATACGGATAGAAGCAAAAAATTATTCAAAACTGTAAAGCCGTAAAATACAGAAAACAAGCTCGATTCCCTTTTCTAACATCTCGGTTTCCTTTTTGTGAACTTTGAACCCTGTCGCATGATCCGAAGCTCAGCAAAATGCTTCCTTTCGTTTTGTTAATCTGTAATTATTTAAGGCAAACAGCCTATATTTCGCATATAGGCCTATATATTAGTTTTATATATTTAGCTTTATTCTGTTTTCTCCGTTCACAGAAGCGCTTTAAGTGCGTGATGTGACGTTGTGTGGATCCATGTTCTACACTATCCTGCAATTTTCGCTGGTTTCAAAAAACAAAAAGTTGCATATTACCTGCTAT
Source organism: Phoxinus dragarum (assembly GCA_033366665.1). Classification (NCBI taxonomy): domain Eukaryota; kingdom Metazoa; phylum Chordata; class Actinopteri; order Cypriniformes; family Leuciscidae; genus Phoxinus; species Phoxinus dragarum. The sequence goes on from JARPMJ010005919.1 coordinate 48,028, forward strand.
TCATTTTCACTGAAATGTAGGCCTAATTTTTTGACAGTTGGTGACATACAGTATGGAAAACTAACGCCAGCGCATTCCCATTGCGACTTATCAATGATGACTGACAGCTGAGCATGGGCATTTCACTCACGTTGGATAGGCTATGCGCGTCAATATCACATTTGCTCAGTCTGTACTATTTGAATACATGATTGGTTGACTGGCAAATTAAAATAGTTAACAGAACGATAAAATAACGTTGTTAACCGGGTAATGGCCATTTCAAATAAGCGTGTCTGTTCCATAGACAGTAGGCCTAGCTATATAGTAAACAGCCTGTTCAGAACGATTAAATTTAATTTGGTTTCCGGTTCTGGTTATGCTCCTGTCAAAATTTCGTTTGTTTGTTTTCGTTCATTGAACAGGTTCGGAGCCCTGATTTCTGCTACATTTTAAACATCTTCCATTGAATTTTTACATTTGGTATTTTATATAGCAATATTTTATGTTGGGCCTGTAATCATTTGTTTTTGAAAAGTGTTTTAAATTTCGTTCATATTTTATATTTCTACATTCTTAATCAAACATTTGCTCATTTTTTTGAGAATATAATATATATATATATATATATATATAAAACATTTTTGAGGATATACTTAATATATACTCAATATATATATCAACTTTTCTTTTATTTGATATATGCTAAAAGTATTTTCCATGTAGTAATTATATATATAAATTATTAATTGATTGAATTTACAGAAAAGGTACTATATCGTGATATATATCGTTATCGGGATATGAGATGACTTATATCGTGATATGAGATTTTGGTCATATCCAGGGCCGTCGCTGGTGGGGTGAAAGGTGGTGACAATTATAGGGGCCCCCGCTGCCCAGGGGGCCCCACAAAATCCAGCAGTTATACTATAGGGACACTATTGCATGACAAATTATAATATTTATTAGTTGTATGCCTGAGATTTAAAATGAAAACCACAAAAAAACATGCAACTTGGTTAAATATTTTTTCCAAATAGCTGCTTCTCTTACCTCCCTAAAAATGGTTTAGTCCGATCTATTTATTAGTTATTAATAAAGACCCCGCCCCAGCTCGTGAAGAGAACCAATCAGAGTTGAGGCGGCATTGCCTGAAGACGTTAATCTGGTGGAACTGACTCACTGGAAAAATGTCGGGAAAAAGAAAATACAAATCTGGTTATCAGAAACGCCACGAAAAGAAGGAGAGGGAGGCCAGGAGAGTTGTTGGATCCCAGTCAATTAAAACCTTCTTTAACGCAGGTTAGTGTATTGTATTGTTATTTCGCTGAGAATCAGAAAACTACCGTCTTCTTTCACTTTTCATTAACGGGCGCGAGCGGCACTACAACCGACTGAATGATTACGCGATTAAAATCCCTGTCCTTTTCACTATTGTAAATAACTTGACACGAGACACGACGCATTGCATTATGCATAATATGACCTGCTGGCTGGTGATGTGTTTATTACATCAAGAAACACGAATACAACTGCACTTGAATGAATAAATGTATGAGCTTTATTTAAATATTATTTTACCAGTTCCATATTATCTATATTAAAATACATAATAAGATAAATCTTTTTTAAAACTTTGACTACATTCTTAAGACTGTTACTTACGTGGTTTGACCATACGGCAACATACGACGAAAAGGGTAACTTACCCCATAACGTCAATATGAGACGGAGACATAAGCGCACCAGCAGCGCCCCCTAACGGTACCCTAACCCATACCTAAACCAGAGCCCGTCTACGGAGAGCCTGTTCACTCCCTATTAAGTCCTATTGTACCGAATTTTTGGTTGTAGTTCCACCAGAGTTCCACTGGGGGCGATCGCCCGAGTGCAAAATGAATGGGAGTCTATGGGGCTAGACGGCTAAATTTGTCTCTTTCACCCGATTGCCGTTGAGAATCTCAGATTTGATTGTAGGTTTGGCAAGTTCAACATGGGTTATAGGTCGAAAATTGAATGAACGAGTACTTATGTCCTTTCGATTTCTTACAGGTTGAGTTGTTGTTGCCCATAACACGCTAGCATTCTGCTAACGAACGCTGATTGGTCAGTGAAGGACTGGTTACGACCAGAGATACCGCTTGATGGCATCATGGCATCCGAAGCGGGAACAGAATGTATTCTAGCAGAAACTCTTCTAGCACGTGTGTTTACCTGTGTCAGCTGTGCTGGCGATGCCTCGAGAGAAAAGAAAGTGCAGAGCGCGAAAGCACCACAGTGACTGAAGGATTGCCGTAAAGCAGTATCTCTGGTCGTATGATGTGTATGACGTCATTGACATTTTGAAAGACTTTTTAAAGCAAATAAGTGACTCTAAAAAATCTAACACCCAGCAATAAGCAATTTCTTTGCATCTCCTTTCGAATACAACATTCAAATTACTAGACAAAAAATTATATCTTGAGAAAAGTGGATTTTGAGGGGTATAGCTCCATAGACCACCATTCATTCTGCACTCGTCCTGTGAGCGCCCTCATATGGAATCAGAGTGGAACTGCAACCAGTCAGAAGCCGGAAGTATAGTGAGAGTGAACCTTCTCCCCTTATTAGACATTCTCTGCCTAAACCTAACCATAACCTGAACCGTCTCATATTGACGTTATAGGGGTACCCTTTTCGTCGTATGTTGCCGTATGGTCAAACCACGTCAGTATGTGACGTTTTGAGATGAGACTGTGTTACAACCCATAAAAACATTATTTTACCGTTCCTTTTTAAAAAATTGGTTTCTTATTATTTAAATTTTTTGATTGATAGGCCTAACCTTTGATGACTTTACACCTCACTTCACTCCACTTCAAGCTTTTTGTTAATTTTTATTAGTTGTAATTTTATAGAATTTTAAGATACTTTTTAATTTTATTAGTTATTTCAATGTTCATTTTTGAAAGAAATTTCATTTATCTATTTAGGCCTATTTTCTTTTTATATTTAATGTTATATTTGTTTATTTTGCTTTTGCTGATGTTCATTAAAATCTTGATTTACATTTATTTGTTATCTGCTTTGTTATTTTGTAAGAAAACCCTAGTTACATGTGGGCCTCCATGCATATTGTAGAGTACGCCAACAATATATGAGTATGCATGCAGAAAATATATTGGTGGAGGGTGGTGGGGGGCCCACATCAATATTTTTTCAGGGGGCCCTGGATCCTCTAGCTACGGCCCTGGTCATATCGCCCAGCCCTAGTACAGTCTCTCTCTACAGTAATTTAAGAAAATACCTCTGAAACAGGGGCAGGGCACTGAAGCCATGAAAATCTAAGCATTAGAACAGGAGTGGTTCTTGGCATCTACTGTTCATAACGAACATCCTAAAAGACTGTTTATAACAAGCTAAAGAGACAACAGGTATACAGTGAAAGTGAGAGTAACAACGTCCTATACAAACATGAATTAACAAGTCACAAGAGTGTTGAAGAGAGGAATCACTTCCTTAAAGTTGCACTCAACGTGTTTTTATTGGCTAACAGCACAATAGTATTAATTTATTTGGCCGTTTTATTTTACCAACCCATACTTATTCCATTTAGAACCATGAATTTCACACAATTTGTTTTGTTTAAGTGCACCTTGAGCACTGACTAAAAGTAGAACTCAAATACATTATTATTATCATCATCATTAACCCAGTCAATTGCACAACAAGTTCGGCCATGTGACGTCAACATCAGCTAAGGGGGCGACCCGCTCCCTGCATAATAAATTACTCAGACTCGCATTTAATAATTATTCATCTCACACCAGTGTAAATTATTTTTATATTTCCACAAAATGTTAATTTCTTTGTGAAATGCAAATAGAAATCCGATCAGCACATTACCATCTCTTTACACACAACAATGAATATTAAAGAGTGTACTCTCTCACGTGTAGGTTATGCAGAGAACGCGCAAAAAATACCTCTCTCATATTAATTTCTCTGAATAAACTTGGGCTTTCGACGAAAAAAAAATGCTAAGGGTTGAATATGGGGATTAGTGGCATGCATTTGAGGCTCGAGGAATCAAAACTTTCAAATAAGAAATCTATGGGTTGTGGCGAGGGTCACGCATCTGTTTCAGTAAGACATTCATCTCATCCACGGGACATCGGCAGCATGAGGCTCCAAACAAAAGCCCTGAGAACTGAATGAACAGGCGGGACACTGGAGAAAAGGAGGCGGGGGACCCGCTATTGTTCCCCGCAGAACAAAGATGAATGGCCAAACGGTGCTGCCGTAAGAAACATACACGTAATTTTACATTCGCAATGTTTTCTACACTTTGAGAAAGAGAAACCGGACTGTTTCACAGTAAAAGTAGAGAGGTGGCGCAGAACTGCGCAATCAATCAAGTAATAAACTCACAGCATCCATTAAGCCCAGCATCCAACCAGGTTAAAACTATTTCAATAAACACATTAATGTTTACATAAATAAAACCAACGCAAATCATAACCAAATAGGTTTCTGAAGCGTGATAGTATGACTCAAGGTTTAACTCAAACTGCGGCTAACTTTGTAACGTTAGGCGCCAATCCACATTATCCAAATCTCCCCTTACCAGCTAATCATGTCTGGAAGAAAGCCTGAATGCACAGGACATACAACTAGGGGAAAACCTCAAGCACAGGACATGCATGTATATTTTATACTGTAGAAACGCACTCAGTGCTGAATTCCTGAATCTCGTGGGTATTAGCTGGGTAGCTGCTAACTATAAGCAGCTTAACACAATACGAAGTGTTTACAGATGCTAACATGCTACGATCAACGTGGTTTGTGACATGCATGTTACAACTGAAGCCCTGGCTCCAGCAACTTTACATGTTTTAGAGAGCATACACGGGCACGAGAGCCGCATCTGAGGTCACAACAACTCAAAAGCAGCCTGTCCCTGTGATCAGGGGTTGCAACACACGCACATGCCGCACGCACATCACTCTCATTAAGCTAAGCTAGGATACACCGCTCAGCTGAGGCCGGATGCAAAGAGTTTAAAGCCAGCATCTACTCACTGTTCGAGAGGCTTATGAGAGCCGCGTCCTGGTTGGTTTTGATCTCTAGTCGCAGAGGTTGCTGCTCTGAATGTCGCTGTATGTCTCCATTGGCGTCTCCGATGGAGAGGAGGCGCACGCCTGGGAACACGGACACCGCCATCTTCGATCTGGGGAGAGTCATGCAGGCAGCTCGCAGCGGCTCAGATCTCCCCTGGAGGAGTCAATGGTCAAGATACTAGGCCTGACTTACTACTGCCTCCACATGGCCACATCTCTTTTTTTTTCCCAGCTGTAGTTCAATTTTAAGACATGATATGGGTTACTAAGAAAAAACAAAAAAACAGGAGTATATTTACTAATAAATATGATACAGGAAATGTGTGGCTTGGAAACATGCTTTATTGTACAGTATGTGAAAACGATGATATATATTTTAAAGTAGGACACCACAGGTGAATATGGTAACAAAACAAAAAAAGATTAACCAGTACATAATAAAACAGTTGTTTTGTATTACGTTTCCTGAAATGTTGTTTCAATATGCAAATGAGCCTATGTAATTTGCATACCCTTCCACATTAATCTGTGCATGAAGCCAGTATACACAATATAATTTTGTTAACATATTAGTGCTAAATGTTTCTAAAGAGGGGATTTTGGCAATCCCTTTTTTAAAATCACACGAGAAATCAAAAGATTTGTCAAAAAGCCAGAAATAAAAGTCCTGTTTTTAGGAATAAAATGCAAAGGAAGATATGTCCAAACCCCTCTTCATAATATGAAGTTTGTTGTATGTATGCTACTGAATTGGAATGCAACATCTCTAATATTCATTTCATTTAGTCTAATATTTATATTTTGTCAGCTTCATTTCAATTAACCACTATTTTTTAATTGTTTTTTTTATTAGTTAACAATAACCCTGTTGTAGTTGCTTTTAAAACCATAGAAAATTTAAATGTGATTTTGTTCAAACAGTTCAGACTCATTTTTATTTTATTTTTTGAACGACATCTTGATTTAGTTTTTTATAAAGAAATGTATAGTATATAGTTAAGTATGTCTTAGTGCACACAAATCGGCTGCTCGTTTAGGCACAATCACACTTAAAAGGCAAGACATATTAGAGGTAAACCGACTGAAAAAGTTATCAACACAGGGCAGCAGAAAAAACCCATGTACAAATGACATTTGCATGAATGTCCAGTGGTTGACTGATAAAGACACAGTACAGATAAATTTGCATGCAAGGGCAGAAAGTATATGCAAAAACAGGCCAGCTGATATGCTGCTCACAGTCAGTGGTGTTCGATTCATAGACTAAAGGTGACAGCACAGACAGACAGCACTCTTCCATGAGCAAATATCAGTAAAAAAAGAAAGAAAGATAATTCTCCACTTGAGTCTCTCGTGTAAACACTGTTTAACATTTATGAAACTTCAAAATGATGCAGAAACCATTACCCACCAGAAAATACATTTGACCAAAAAGTAGTACCTCATTCAGAAATTATTAAGAAACAGCATCGATCTTTATAAAAAAGAACCTGAGATTCAAGACATCTCTCTCCTTCAATGATTAATACAATACCCTAAATACACAAGTTTCTTGGCAATAACTGCCCATGTATAAGCATAATCATATCAATAAACAAATAAAGAGATTCAGTATTTCATCATGGAGCGAACAAATTACAACAAGAAATATTTTTTGTTTATGTTTTGTTTATGGCTGGTATTCTAATTGACTTGGCTACACAGTAAGAAATGTATTGCATATTTTTACATACGTGCCATCACTTCTCACATGGACTGTTTGACTAACTGAGCACTTTAATTTCCTCCTGAAACCACCTACTAATGTAAGTTTTGCACTAGTATATCCTTAATTAACAGTATACAAATTAACACTTTTTTAAACCACCTTTCAGGGGGTTTCTTCATAAATCACACAATTGAACGTGCAAGACTTCAAGTCACAATGCAGCTTACAAATTAAACAATTTAGTGTAATAGTGCTGATCCAGCTCTGCTGTAGGATAAAGGGGAACTGAGGGTAGTGTAGTGAAAAACATTTGTGTGAAAGAGGAATGTTCAGTTTCTCCAGATTCTTCATGACTCCTTTAGAGGGAAGAGAGAGATAGAGGTTCATATGCCTGCTCACATTCCGGTTAAACAGGAAATGTACAGAAAAGAAAACAAGTAACACTGAGCTGATTGTTGGTACCTCAGAAGAGTGCACATGATTTGGGGGGTCGGAAGGGGTTGTCGCTGGATGGTACCCCCATGAGGAGAGGGTCCTTCTGGGCATTTTGCAAGCAGAAAGTCTTCAGATCTACCGCAGCTTGAGAAACCTAGGAGGAAGGAGAGATTAAATAAAATATAGACAGACAGAAACACCTTCTCCGTCAGTGGTTTTTCTTTATTTGTATTATTCTCAACATTAATACCAAAGACATCCAAACTTGTGAATCTGATGAGAGAATGCCATGAGTGTGACAAGCTGCCATCAAAATGAAATGAAGCTTTCTACTTTGGACAATCTAAAATATAAAACATATTCTGGATTGTTTTACACTTTTTTTTTGTTTGTTTACTAATTCCATATGTGTTCTTTCAAAGTTTGGATGTCTTCATGAATTATCATGGTGTATGAAATCAATGTGCTAAATAAACTTGCCTTGCCTTCAGTGTTAATGTACAATGTAGGAAAAAAAAAAAAAAAAAAAAAAAAAAAAAAAAAAAAACTGAAGGAGAAGGGGTCCAAATTTTTGGTTGGTACTGGATGTATGCATACAGCTAAAAGTGGTTTGTGGCGCAATAAAGGTTTTATTAGCCTTTAGCCATCACATTTTCCTAAATCACACGGTCAGGAGTTACGGAGTTTATTTGATTCATGACAAATTTAATAAAGGACACAAAGCCTTGTGTTGTTTATAGAATAGTGTGCTTTGGGGCCTGTAGTAACTAATATAGATTTGGATTATTCCGGTAAACAAATGTGAGATTGTGTCACACTGTCACATACTCACAATCAACAAAGAGCTCCACTGTGCGCTGCGCGCGACACGCAACACACAGCAGTGTCGTGCGCGCGCTACTGCCTGAAGTGAGTGGAGAGAGTATCAAACACGACTATGCACGAAAAATAGGTTGGCGCCTTTTAAGTTGAACTGTGATTATTATACACTTTACAAACGCTTAGAAATATTACTGTTGGGTGACAACGTTTGATTACATCCGATAAAAAGCAAGTAAGAAAACGAAGGTAATACACAAACACACTCAGTCATTACGGTAGAAGCTTGCAAACAACTAAAACATTATGTTATCAAATACTTTTTGGTATTATGCTTCATTTGTATTAGATATGTTGTAAAAGCTCGCAAAAGGATCAAGACATTTGTAAAAACAAAGATAATTACACAAAGTAGCAGGATGTTCGGACAGGATCGACAGGTCTGTCAAGTCACACCCTGTTAGCAAAGATTCCCAATCTTTTGGGCTTTATATTTTTGTATTCTCACTCACCTTAATTCTGCGGAGTCCGGCTTCGAATCGCAGCTGCTTGACGGTTTTCTGCAAGCTTATCACACCGCTTGCGCTGTTATTCGACATGTCTCCTGACAGATCGGGGAAAGTTTGGAACAAATGTCAAGACGAGACTGACTTTGGCAACAACTGGCTCAACTGCGCCTCTATCTTCGAAACCGACGGTGTTTTATGCAGCGACTGCGCAATGTGCGCATGAGGACAGCTATAAACTATCAAGAAAAAGGTTAAATAATTAACCCGAACCCCGTAGACCTGTGTTGTTTTATGAGATCATCATATTTCTTAAGTTCTACCCACAACCCTCTTTTTCTAAATATTTGTATTTATATTACACAATTGTTTTGTTCATGTGGGGACGTTAGCTGTCCAAACAACTTAATTTTAGTTTTCACGGGCTAAGACAAACGAATGAAAACGTGGGGTAAATGCATTCTTATACTAATAACTTAGCATGGATGCTAATAAGACAATTAATTTTTCACTTTAAAGTTACTTCACACAAAAGTAAAGATTATGAATAAAAGTATCTCTGCAGTGAATTGCGCCATCTTGCGTTCGCGTCTAGTTTCACCATGTGGACAGAGCCCGTCATTCTCTGATGTGGATCCGCTTCACCAGAGCCCTTTTCCAAGAGGAGCCTCCAAAGTCAGCTAAATATATTTCCTGTTCTGTTTGAATGGAAGCAACGGAGAAGATGTCTCAGTTTATTTTATTTTATTTGCATATACGTACCAGTCCCATTGAGATGAAACACAGAGATGTTAGTGGTAGCAGAGACAAACTAACCAGATTAAAACATATGATATAAAAATCCACAAAAAAACAACCTAATTTCTCAGGAAAAAGTTTCATGCCTCCTTTGCACTCTTTATTATGCCTTGCCTAGATATAAATGTGCCTCATTTTAAATTATTCTGCATATTATACTATGTTTGTGTTGGAAAAGCTTGTAGCCGCCTATGAATATTAGCTATCTGTTTTACTTCTGAAAACTGTTTCTATATCCACCCAAAAAAATCAAATCTTTGTGTATACACAATTACATAACAAAGATAGGCAACAAGGCATCAGCAGTTACACTTTCTCGACTTCCCCATATCTCTCTTCAATGAGAGGAGTCTCTGGCTTCACTAGCAAGCTGCTGAATATATCACATCCGGGTCAATAGGGGTCGCGTGAGG
>JARPMJ010005920.1:10000-57785 GCA_033366665.1 Phoxinus dragarum
TATTCCTGTTTATCTGCTCTTAACTACTTCCTGTTTATCTGCTCTTAACTACTTCCTGTTTATCTGCTCTTAACTACTTCCTGTTTATCTGCTCTTAACTACTTCCTGTTTATCTGCTCTAAACTACTTCCTGTTTATCTGCTCTAAACGACTTCTGTTTATCTGCTCTTAACTACTTCCTGTTTATCTGCTCTAAACTACTTCCTGTTTATCTGCTCTAAACGACTTCTGTTTATCTGATCTTAACTACTTCCTGTTTATCTGCTCTAAACTACTTCCTGTTTATCTCCTCTAAACTACTTCTGTTTATCTGCTCTTAACTACTTCCTGTTTATCTCCTCTTAACTACTTCCTGTTTATCTGCTCTAAACTACTTCCTGTTTATCTCCTCTAAACTACTTCTGTTTATCTGCACTATGGGTTGTGTCCCATATGGTGTACTCTACATTATGGGCCAGATTTAGCTTGTGTTTAGCTTGTCAGCACAAACCTTCTTTTGGTGTAAAAAACTGCTGTCGTGATTTACTAAAGACACAGTGAAGAATCAGCGATGCATATGCATTTGTAGGAACCCTTTCAGACTTAAATGTATTGAATGGGAGTATTTAAACTAGAAACTAAAACTGCCAGTAGGGGGCAGTAAATGTCTAAATGAGTAAATCATTGAATCATTCATTCATTCGATTCGTTCAAATGGCTGGTTCATTCAGGAATGAAGTAAATGGCTGCCTTTATGAATGAGTCATTGAATCATTGGTTCACCCGGTTGATTTGTTCAAACGGCTGATTCATTCAGAAACGAAACACCGCTGTGTTACTGTGAGACGCACAACACTTCTGGTGTCATTCTAACTGTATTCTACAGACTTCATCACACAGTGAGTTCATGTTCATCAATCAACTGTATAAATGTAAGATGAACTACAGGTCTGTTGTATTTTAAGTAATTATTTAAATGAATGCATTAAATCAACAACCATAATTGTAATATTTATTGTATATGAAAATAAATTTCTACTAGTAATCCCAGTCTTAATATTCTAACATATTTCCTACTTATTAATATTACCTACATATGCATATTTCCTTAATATTTCCTACATAGATAGATAGACACACTGATCTATTATAGAAACTATTTCTATATTTTGCTTATCCTGCCCAAAAAGACCATGAACATTACAGGTAACGTTATTAATTTACATGCATATATCATAGAATCTAATCCTGTCCCACTGAACAGTCAAATCTAATATTGTACAAATATGAACTATACGGAAACGTCTAGTCAGAGCCGCAGATGTTATCTCGGATTGGTTAAATTGATGTTTTAGAGTTGAGGAACCACGAATTGCCTGTTTTTTCCAGACCAATGTAACCTCAAAACAGGTTTGCTATTTATGGTTTTTATATGTATTAGCGGATTATTTTCTGTTTAATGACGTCTGAGGATGTCTCATCTTCTCTTGCATTATTTCTTTGGCTGCATGGACTCATCTTGTGTCTGCTGAACTCATTTCACCGCTTCTCCTCCAGAGCAAAATGACATTTCATAAGCACAGCGTCTCAGACACACACACACACACACACACGCTGATCCAGCTGCGCGCTCGCTGCTTATCTTAGATTGGTTACCGCCAGTGTCCTCGACTTCTCTCTGTGTGTGTGTGTGTGTGTGTGTGTGTGTTTGCTCGGGTTGGATGTTTCCGCTTTGAGCAAGAGATTCCTGTCCAACACGAATTGTTTTATGCATTAATGCTTTGAAAGCATTGCAGAGCTGCAGTTTGTTCTTGTCAGGACGTGCGAGGACCGAATTGAGTTTTCTTTCACCCCTTCATGCACTAAAATTATTTAAAATTGCTTGAATGTTTAAACTGGCAAGACTTATAGGAGTAGTTCAGTTCAGAATTAAAATGTCCTGATCATTTACTCTCCCCCACGTCAAGATGTTCATGTGTTTCTTTCTTCAGTGGAAAAGAAATGAAGGTTTTTGAGGAACACCCTCCAGGATGTTCTCCATATAGTGTCTTCAATGGGGTCCAAACTGGTCCAGATGTGAGTTTCAGTGACGCTTCAGTCTCGACACGACCCAGCCGAGGAATAAGAGTCTCATCTAGACAAACCAGCCGACATTTTATAACAAAAATAAACATGTATATACTTTTTAACCACAAATGCTTGTCTTGCACTAGCTGTGATACGACACACATTTCCGCCTACGTCATGCGTGACCTTTCACACATGACCCTGATCCCAAACCCAGTCACAGCCGCACGGGTATATCTGTGGCAATAGCAACTATACATTGAATGGGTCAAAATGATCCATTTTTCTTTTATGCCAAAAATCATGAGGATATTAAGATCATGTTCCATGAAGATATTTAGTAAATGTCCAACCGTAAATATATAAAACATGTATTTTTGTGAGTGAATGCAGCACAATCGTGAACATAAATGCACAACTTTAAAGGAGATTTTCTCAATGTTTACATTTTTTGCTCCTCAGATTCCAGATTTTCAATAGTTGTGTCTCGACCAAATATTGTCCTATCCTAACACACCACACATCAGTGGAGAGATTATTTATTCAGCTTTCTGATGATGTATAATCTCAATTTCATAAAATTATGAAATGTGTTAATAAATGTGGTCCAGGGTCACATATATTATATGACTATTATATTATATTATATATAATTTTTTTTAAATAAAATGTCCGCTGGTTTGTCTGGATGAGACTCTTATTCCTCGGCTGGGATCGTGTCGAGACTTTGAGGCTGCACTGAAACTCACATCCTGACAGCTTATCAAATTCAAAATTAGAATATTGTGAAAAGGTTTTCATAAGCTGTAAGCCATAATCATCAAAATTATAACAAATAAAGGCTTGAAATATCTCACTTTGCATGTAATGAGTCTATATAATATATTAGTTTCACCTTTTAAGTTGAATTACTGAAATAAATTAACTTTTGCACCATATTCTATTTTTTTTTAGTTTCACCTGCAAAGCAAAAATTATACCCGGATATGCTCTGTTATGATGAATTATATGTGATTTTTTTATTAATTTCCATATTCGTTCTCCTCTCATCTTTCTAATACGTTGCACAATTTGCCAGACTCAGTGTCCTTCTGTCAGAAGAAGATGTGTTTGTGAAGAATGTTTTCTGTAATTACTCCAGGTCAGTTTGTTATAGGCTCAAAACACCGTTCGCACAAAGAGCTTCCAAGGTAACATTGATTTTCTGGTAAACACAAACTGGAGAAAGGGTGTTACGCAAGGCTCGATTCTTGGCCCGCTTTCATTGATTGTTTGTGGTGTGAGATAATGAGTCTTGGTTTTTCTCTTTCTCCGCTAGCTTGCATCACGCTGCCATTTCCATGAGTTTAGTCTGACCTGCGTGAAGGACCTTTCAGTGAATAAGCATTTGATTACGCCGACTTTTGAATGTGCTTTGTGTGGCGTTAATGAAGTCGTGTAAAAGGGAGATTTGTGTATGCAAGAAAACCTCGTTCTCATAACCTACTTCTGGGAGTGTATTGTGTGTTATGCTCTAATCTGTTTGTAAGTGTGTAACTGGATTGAGTCAGACTTATGGCCCACATAGTGCTTCACCTCATATTCTTATGGTAGCCCACTTTACATAAGAACTAAATGCATAATTATGAGAGAAAACTGCAAAATTATGAGACACTAAGCCATATAATTATGAGATTAAAAAGTCAAAATTATGTCATAGTTATGTCTTTTAATATTCAGTAAAATTTAAAATGTTATTTAGAAGCTGATAAGGCAATAAAATCAAATACAAACTCATAAAATCAGCTCTTTATGAGTTCAGTCCTAAATCATGCACATTAACTGAACCAACCAAAAATCTTTTTCTTTTTTGGGGGTGATTTGACACGTAAAATGTGAATGACTTCTGGAAGTTTCTCATTCAAGCAGATTGGAGCTGTGACTAAAAATGAATGGCTTTGCTTTAAAAATGACTCATGTCATCCTCGTGACTTCTAGACCAAACACTCTTCATGATGGTAAACCTGTTAGTTGATCACCTGAATGTAAAGCGTGTGTGTAAAGACTTAAAGTGGTGGTATAATGCCCTTTTCACAAGATGTAAAATAAGTATCTGATGTCCCCAGAGTGTGTGTGTGTGAAGTTTTAGCTCAAAATACCCCACAGATATTTTTATATAGCATTTTAAAGTCGTCACTTTTTTAGGGGGTGAGAAAAAAAAAACAGTTTTGTGTCTGTCCCTTTAAATGCAAATGAGCTGCTGCTCCCGGCACAGGAGGCGGAGCTACAAGAGCTCGTGTCCTTTTACCTCACACACACTCATTCACTCTCACACACACACACATGCACTGAAAATATCAAAAACTTTTTGACTTTTATGTTCAAACAAATTCAGAAAGATGGAGAGACTCGAGAAGAAGTGACACATGTAGAAGAACAGGACATTTCTGAATGGTTAGTTGATGAATTTATGTAGATTATGTGTAGTTATCTTCTAGTCACTGATTAGCATATTCTGTCTTGATAATCTATAAATCGTGTCCCGGGGGCGGGGTCTATGTAAATTTTAGGGTTGGTGATGTCACTAACCCGGGTGGAATTTCATTTTTTTGTATTTCTATAAAAGCAAATATCTCCCTTTACTCTGAACTTTGAGCGTTGTAACTTTGCAGATGTTGTTTATTATCAAACACAACATTACACACTAACTACAGCTAGAAAAGTGAAATCATAATCACCCCTTTAATTGCGTGTGTTGTGTTGTACAGTGGACCAGGCCGACCCGTACGCTCATGTCGCTGCTCTTCACTTCGATCAGATGCTGCAGAGATTCGGGTCGCCCATCATCATCCTCAACCTCGTCAAGGTGAGTCTGTGTTTCTGATCCGATCTTTCTCGGGGAATAAACACACAGAAACACACCCGGGAACATTTCACCCCGAAACACGTGGAAATTATATTTTGCGGAATAATAAACCATCAAAATGTAAATATTGGAGAACTGTAATATTGACTGTAAAAGATGTATTTGAAAGAAACAAACTTTAAAAGAATGTTTTTTTTTTTTTTGATGGACAGGAAAACGTGGAAAAACATTTAAATATGTAATTTTGCTGATCAAATTTTGCTGATTTTTTGCAAATTTTGTAATTTTGCTGTTTTTTAAGGGATAAAATGATTGACCACAGGGGACTTTAATATTTTAAATGAGAACAAATTAGAAAAGTTGTTGGTGATATTAAAGGAAATCCCAACTTTTCAATAACAAGAGATTTAATTATTGTCTCTTGCACCAACTTTAAAATACACTGTTTAAAAAAATTAATTTTTGAAGGTGAAGAATCACCAGAATGTTAATATTTGAGAACTGTAATATTTTCATGTATTTTGAAAGAAACAAACTTTAAAATATTGTTTTTTTTTAGATGGACACAGGAAAACTTTACAGTTCTTCTCACATGTACAAGTACATTATATTTTATGAACATTTGTTGTGCAGAATTGCCAATGTTTGATTATGATCTTCCATTAAATAGTCTTTAGAAGCTGATAGCAATAAATCATAACTTAATACTTTAACAGAAAATTAAGTATTTTTTGTTTGTTTAGGACAATTTCAGTTTATTTTGCGATGTGAGTTTCGTCTGCTCACCAAGCCTGCATTTATTTGATCAAAAATACAGTAAAAATTGTGAAATATTATTACAATTTAAAATATGATATATAGTAAAGTGTAATTTATTCAAAGCTGAATTTTCAGCATCATTACTCCAGTCTTCAGTGTCACATGATCCTTTAGAAATCAGGATAATATGATGATCTGATGCTCAAGACACATTTATGATTATTATCAGTGTTGAAAATAGTCATATTTTTGTGAAAACCATGATTATTTTTATTGTTCAGGATTCTTTGATGAATAGAAAGTTCAAAAGAACAGCGTTTATTTGAAATATGATCTTTCGTAACATTATAAATGTCTTTAGTGTTACTTTTGGTCAATGTTTCATCCTTGCTGAATGAAAGTATTAATATCTTTTGAAATATTACTGACCCCGAGCTTTTGTGCTTCACATTAACACTTCTATCTAATGCACCACTGACTGCACACACACACACACACACACACACACACACACACACACACACACACACACACACACACACAGTCTCACGTTGGCTCCAGGAACAAAGACCCGAATCTGCTCGGTCCAGTTTGATCCGCACACGTGATGTCCGTGTGAAGGCCATGTGCCAGAAGCAGATCTGTGTGTGTGTGTGTGTGTTTAACACACACTTGTGCCTGACAGGTGTAAAACATGTGTGTTCAGAGTGTGTGTGTCTCCGTCCGGATAAAAGCATGTGACAAAAGATCCTTAATGACCCAAATGAGGCGAATTACATGCTAAGAATGCTGTGTAATTAACCTCCCACACTCGTTTAGTGGAGCATGTGGTCGCACACGTGTGTGTGTGTGTGTGTGTGGGTGTGTGTGCTAAATACACTGTAAATGTGTGTGTTTGTGAGTGCATTGAGCTGTGTGTGTGTGTGTGTGTTTTCCACTGGCCTCCAGTAGAGAGTGTGTGTCAGCGCTTTGTTGATGATGATGATGATGATGATGTGGGAGGCAGACGGCATTGTGGGCCGCAGGAGGAATCGGACAAACGCAGATTAATTTCTAAGATCGCTGGAGTCGTTAAACAGCACGTGCAGATGTGGCCCGCGGATCACGTGTGTGTGTGTGTGTGTGTGCGTGTGTTTCTGCGCGCGCGTGTGTTTCTGTGTGTGTTTCTGTGTGTGTTTCTGTGTGTGTTTCTGTGTGTGTTTCTGCGTGTGTTTCTGCATGTGTGTGTGTGTTTCTGCGTGTGTGTGTGTGTTTCTGTGTGTGTTTCTGTGTGTGTTTCTGTGTGTGTTTCTGTGTGTGTTTCTGCGTGTGTTTCTGCGTGTGTGTGTGTGTTTCTGGGTGTGTTTCTGCGTGTGTGTGTGTGTGTTTCTGGTGTGTGTGTGTGTTTCTGCGTGTGTGTGTGTGTGTGTGTGTTTCTGGTGTGTGTGTGTGTTTCTGGTGTGTGTGTGTGTTTCTGCGTGTGTGTGTGTGTGTTTCTGCGCGTGTGTGTGTGTTTCTGGTGTGTGTGTTTCTGGTGTGTGTGTTTCTGGTGTGTGTGTTTCTGGTGTGTGTGTTTCTGGTGTGTGTGTGTTTCTGGTGTGTGTGTGTTTCTGGTGTGTGTGTGTTTCTGGTGTGTGTGTCTGTTTCTGGTGTGTGTGTTTCTGGCGTGTGTGTTTCTGGCGTGTGTGTTTCTGCGTGTGTGTTTCTGGTGTGTGTGTTTCTGGTGTGTGTGTGTGTTTCTGGTGTGTGTGTGTGTTTCTGCGTGTGTGTGTGTGTGTTTCTGCGCGTGTGTGTTTCTGGTGTGTGTCTGTTTCTGGCGTGTGTGTTTCTGGCGTGTGTGTTTCTGCGTGTGTGTTTCTGGTGTGTGTGTTTCTGTGTGTGTTTCTGCGCCCCGTGTGTGTTTTCTGCGTGTGTGTGTTTCTGCGTGTGTGTTTCTGCGTGTGTGTTTCTGGTGTGTGTGTTTCTGTGTGTGTTTCTGCGTGTGTGTTTCTGGTGTGTGTGTTTCTGTGTGTGTTTCTGCGCCCGTGTGTGTTTCTGCGTGTGTGTTTCTGGTGTGTGTGTTTCTGCGCCCGTGTGTGTTTCTGCACGCGCGTGTGTTTCTGCGTGTGTGTGTGTTTCTGGTGTGTGTGTGTGTGTTTCTGGTGTGTGTGTGTGTTTCTGGTGTGTGTGTGTGTGTGTGTTTCTGGTCTGTGTGTGTGTGTTTCTGCGTGTGTGTGTGAAGTCTTCCTCGTCTTCAGCTTGGATTAGTCACTGTTCCCTATAGAGGAGCAGAAGGACGTTGTGTTTGATCCACATCATGTGCTTCGCTGCTCATCTCGGATGCAAAACACAATCCTTGTTATTTTCTTGAGTTTCACAGTTGATGCTTTTATGACTCGTATAGATAGAAATATGCAAATGGTGCAGATGCTGATATTTATATGGACAAACATGAGATTAAATTATCATGCTTGTAATGTAAATCAGTGAGATCTTTATAGCAGATACTTGCATGAACTTCATATCAATATCTCACAATAATATGTCTTAATAAGATGATATTTAAATGCTTAGTTTTAACACTCCACTTTTTTTTGGAAAGGTCATTTTCCAGTTCCCCTAGAGTTAAAACGGTTTTACCGTTTCCGAATCCATTCAGCCGATCTTCAAAAAAAGTGCAGTGTTCCTTTAATGTTTTGAGTAAGCGTACAAACTTACACACACTGGGTCTCGTTCATGAAACACGAGCAGAACTTCATGCCAAAACTTCATGGCCTGTGCGCACTAGCTTGCTTGATTTACGTTAGTTACTCGCATTTACGCGTTACGTTAAGTGTTTCCCGCGTGAGTTTGTGTTGTTCGTTGCCATGACGTTCACACGCGCTTAACTACTACGATGGAACCTCAACGTTTGTGTTTGAACACAATGGGTCTCATTCATGAAACACGAGCAGAACGAATGTTTGTGTAAATCGTGTGTAAAGTGGTTCTGCCGTAAATTTTCGGATTCATTAAAATGTTCGTATTTTTCCAAAGGTTAGTTGATACGACAGAAATCTACACCTGCTGCCAGCCACGTGTAAATAGTGTGTTTAACATCCGAACGTTTTGCTCATTAATAAGGCTGCATTTTAATTCACCTTAATCGGGTACATATTTACACAGCATTTTGAAAAAATATGATATATAGTAATTACATTCGATTTTTCTTTTTACTTTTATTATGAGAGCCAGTGATAGCATCTGCAGACGGAACACTTTAATCACATAATTAATTGCTTTCAATAGGGCTGGGCTATATTTTTTCGAAGTGAACTAATTATTTTTTTGCAGTCGAGCTTCATGTCGAACCATTTTTCTTTTCATTTCTGGGACCCATTTACGACTGATTGGAATTCATTAACACACACACACACATTTCACTATCACATCTGACGTTTACGAAATATTTGTGAATCAGGAGAAGAGTTTCGGGAAGGTCCTCTTTACGCGCAGATCACTCACATATTTACTCGTATATTTACGAATGTTTCATGAATGAGACCCTGTGTCTTTTAAACATGACATTTTTACGTAGAAAGACTGAAATTGTATTTTTAATACTCCAAAAATACTTTAATTAATGTGTTAAAAATAACTTTTTTATATATAAAAGCTTTAAGTAAAGTGTTACTCAAATATAAAAAAAATCTTAAATCAAGATACATTTACTTGAGCAGCAAAATGACTTAAAAAAGTTAATTTTTTTTTAAGTAGAAAGACTTGAAATAGTATTTTATACTCTTTATATTTATATTTACTTGAGTATTTGCAAATTGTCTGTTGTCAAACCCAAAGGTTTGCTTCTGTTTTGTTTGCCACAGTTTAACTTCATGTGTGTGAGCAGATTTAGTTGAGTTTGGGATGTTGGGGTCAGTGTAATAATAGTTGTTTTGGTGATTTTGATCTGGTCAGAAGCGAGAGAAGAGGAAGCACGAGAAGATCCTGAGCGAGGAGCTGTACCCCGCCATCACTAACCTGAACCAGTTCCTCCCGCCGGAGCACGGCATCGAGTACATCGCCTGGGACATGGCCCGGTACACCAAGAGGTGCGCGCGCGCGTGTGTGTGTGTGTGTGTGTGTGTGTGTGTGTGTGTGTTTCAGGAACTGATGTGATGATCTCTTCTGCTCAGCAAGACTGCATTTATCTTAAATACAGTAAAAATGCTAACACTTTACAATAAGATTCATTAGTTAACATGAACTAATAATGAGTGATACTTATTCAGCATTTATTAATCTTACTTAAAGGTGCACTGTGTAATATTTAGGATCTGTTGACAGAAATGCAATATCATATACATAACTATGTCTTCAGTGGAGTATAAAGACCTTACATAAGGAGCCGTTATGTTTTTTATTAGTTTATAATGAGCATTTCTTTACACACACCACAGGTCTGCTTACATCCACATGTTTCTACGGTGGCCCTGAGCGGACAAACGCGTTTCCTCACGATGTTGTTCTTCGTGATAAGAAGCTAAAGCTAAAGTCAGCGAATAAAACACTGACACAATGATGAACAAAAGAACAGCATTTAATTCAAATATAATTTTGTAACATTGTTTACTGACACCTTTGATCAATTTAATGTGGCCTTGCTGAATAAAATTATTCATTTCTATCAACATTTTTTTTTTTACTTTTGAGCAGTAGTGTATATATGCATATATGTACAAAATAAAATAAAAGCATCTTCCAAATGCAAATGCAGGCGCAAAATTAGAAGAACAATTACTTTTAGTCTGCAGCTAAACATCTGATGGAAAAGTAGTTTCTGTAAGGGATCGTATTCCTTTTGATTATGTAACAGAAGTAAAGATCTCTGTTTCTTCTCTCCTGTGCAGTAAACTGTGCAACGTGTTGGACCGCCTCAGTATGATCGCTGAGAATGTGGTGAAGAGGACGGGCTTCTTCGTTAATCGACCCGACTTGTACTGCCACACGATACGTCCTGATGAAAGGTGAATGTTTGTTTAAAGCGGTGGTGTAATGCCCTTTTCACAATATTTAAAATAAGTCTCTGATGTCCCCAGAGTGTGTGTGTGTGAAGTTTCAGCTCAAAATACCCCACAGATATTTTTATATATCATGTTAATTTGTCACTTTTTGAGGGTGAGCAAAAACATAGTTTTTGTGTGTGTCCCTTTAAATGCAAATTAGCTGCTGCTCCCCGGCACAGGGGGCGGAGCTACAAGAGCTTGTGATCTATTACCACACCACACACACACACATGCACTGAAAATTCCAACATGAAAATCATTTTAGTCCACAAAAGCAAAGTCTGTTTCAGCAAATATCGGTAACACTAAAACCTTTATAATGTACATTATAATGCATCATATCTTTTCATTAATAATTGTAAACAAAGGTAAGCTGCATTATTGCTTCTCAAGTAAATGTATCTTGATTTAAGAACATTTTGATATTTGTGCCAGAAAACAAGATAAAAATACTAGGAAGAACCTTATTTTGTTTGTTAATGAATGTCAGACTCATTTAAACTCGGATAGAAATGCCCTCAGAAAAAAAAAAGCAAATTTGCAAATGTTTCCCGCAGGAGTTTATCAGAAATGTTTGTAAGTTTGAATAGTTTTCTGTTAGTGACATTAGTTTTTTTCACTGCTAAAAAGCTGCAAACATTTCACATGAAGATAGAATCCGCTTCATGATGCTCAAAACACTCAAACATTCAATTAATCAAGCAATGAAAGAGGAGGTGTGGCTTAATGGATCATCTCAATCGTGACCCTGGACCACAAAACCAGTCACATGGGTCAATTACATGAAATTGAGATGTATACATCATCTGAAAGCTGAATAAATAATCTCTCCATTGATGTGTGGTTTGTTAGGATAGGACAATATTTGGTCGAGACACAACTATTGAAAATCTGGAATCTGAGGAGCAAAAAAATGTAAACATTGAGAAAATCTCCTTTAAAGTTGTGCATTTATGTTCACGATTGTGCTGCATTCACTCACAAAAATACATGTTTTATATATTTACGGTAGGACATTTACTAAATATCTTCATGGAACATGATCTTAATATCCTCATGATTTTTGGCATAAAAGAAAAAATGGATAATTTTGACCCCATACAATGTATAGTTGGCTATTGCCACAGATATAAAACGAAACAATAAGACACACATACACACAAATTTGAAACTAAGCCGTCTGCAAACGCTAGAGATCGCATTGGTTTCTGCTTTAATGTTCCTCCTCCAGGGAAACCGAGTGAGTCCAGATGAACTCCACATGTGTGTTCAGTGCTTCAATACACTATTTCTGTCCTCAGATAAGAGCTCAGAAAGGTTGCGACCTCCCCGTCTGAGTCACGGCTGAAGTAAATGGCAGCACTTTTGTGGTTTTCCAGCACTTGGTAGCTGTAGATCTTCTGATGGTCACGTGATGAAGCGCTGATTCACTTTCATCACAGTAGCAACATGAGCGGATGCTCCTATCGTTTGCCTTCTGTCTATCATCTTTTTACTACTGTAATTCATTTTATTACTATCATTTATCTCTTTTAATTCCTTTTTATAACCGTTTTAATTTCCCTTGCTTTTATTTTGTGCTTATTTTCTATGCGAAGCACTTTGAATTGCCATAGTGTGATTATTTTAATTCCTTTCTATGTAAAGCACTTTGAATTGCCATCGTGTTATGAAATGTGCTATATAAATAAACTTGCCTTGCCTTCTGAGATGCAGGTCTAATGGAGCCGTTTATGAGTGAGAAACACAGAAACACTCTCAGTATAAGAGTCTTTCCTCGCCGTTAAAGATACAATATGTAACAATTTTGTAATAAAATATCCAAAAATCACTTGGACAGTGTGATATATTTCCTGCAGTTATGTACTTACAATATCCCAAAAGTCTCCAAAGATTTTTTATTTCAGAGAAATTCCAATTTTAATAAAACAAGGATAAATATCGGTGTGGCGTTTTCGAAGTGAAGTGAGAGAGAGAGAGAGAAGGGGGACAACATCAGCAAAGTTCCTCTAGCTGGGACACGAACTCGGGTCTCCCACGTTATATGATGGCACACTTGCCCACGACACTATCGTGATGCAATATATCAACATTATAAATTATACAAAATTGTCGGCCGCGTCCCCGCACCTGGCATGTAATAGCCTATTATGATTTCCGTCATTATTTTAATAAATTATTTTAATTTGTGTACCAGGTGGTCCGTGACCGAGATTATGGCAGTGCAATTAAATACAATCGGATCTGTTGTTAAAAAATATTAAGCCATTACTTGCAAATGTCCGTTCAAATTTAATTTTACTACGATTGGTTTGAACACGTAAAAACAACACTTCATTAACTATAAACATCCTAAAACTACACAGCATTAACCTAACAAATCATTTGACAAATAGCTGAAACAGGATAATATAGCATAACATTTCGCGTTCCTTGTAGTTAATTTATTATCATGATATAAAATTTCGCGTTCAGACGTACAGGTAATACAAAAACGAATAAATTACCTCATCCGTGATCATGATTAATTAATTCCAGACGTCTCTGGATGTTGAAAACGACATCTCCCATCGTTCCACTCTCCTTCGCAGCGTCATCAAGCTTCGCCTTTGTTATTGTTGGAAACAGCGCCCTCTTGTGGCTTAAAATCTTACATACTGTAGCTTTAATGATGGATAACACACATTAATAATAATGGCCAGTGCGGTGACTGGGATATATATAAACCTACAACATCCGTCACCATGATGACGGGATTATCCTGAGAGGAAGAAATTACGCTTTAGTCGCGTAACATCGGTTAATGGAAACTCGCAAAAATCGCAAAAAAGTTTGATGCAAATCTGTTATGGAAACGCCGTCTCAGTGTGAAAAAGATGCGTTTTCAAAACTCTCAGTGTGGACTAACTTTATCTGGACAATAACTTTACTCTAGATCTGCTGTAAAGCCTAAACACTCTCTGCTACTGTAATCTCCTGTGATCTCTGTAAAGCTGCTTTCAAACACTATATACTGTTAAAGCGCTGTATAGATGACCAGTGTGGACAAGGCCTGACTCTCATTAATCTGTCTTCGTTGTTCAGGTGGGGAGATCTGGGAGGGAAAGTCACACCGAATGGCAGATTACAGGTTTGTCAGCAATATCACATCTCCAGTAGCCTTACATCAAGATGTTTAGTCTGGCAACTCTCCATAGACGCGGTCTTAAAGGGATAGTTCACTTTGAAATTAAATGTTGGTATGTTTTATCTTACCTGAAGTGCATCCAAGATGTAGGTGTCTTTGTCTCCGCAGTAGTTTCAATTTTTATATTTTTAGGTCAAACCGTTCTTGTCTGTCAGTCATATAATGCAGGTCTATAGGCACTGTCTCCAAAAGCACGCAGAGAAATGTCCAAATTACACAATTCCTCATCGTAAGTGCACATTGATGGCCTAAGCTCGCGAGAACTCATCCGGGAGTGTTGAGTTTTCACTTATTCACAATTTGTAAGCCTTCTATCTTGACGCACGACTTGCTTCATTGTTCAGGCCAATCAAAGGCATACGTTGAGCCGTACAGCCAATCACGCGCGTTTCTGCTGAGTTTAAAAATGCAACGTCCAATCGAAGGCGGTTAGATTAGTTTCCAGGGAAGAAATCCGGTGTAAACAGATCACTTGGATGTGGTTGTGTAAAAGAGATAAAACCTATATAAATACTGTTCGTTTTCTCACACAAACCGCTTGTTTCGTGTCTTAGGCCATCAATGTGCACTTACGATGGGGAATTGTTTAATGTGGACTTTTCTCTGCATGCTTTTGGAGACAGTGCCTATAGACCTGCATTATATGACTGACAGACAAGAACGGTTTGTCCTAAACATATAAAAATTGAAACTACTGCGGAGACAAAGACACCGACATCTTGGATGCACTTCAGGTAAGATAAAACATACCAACATTTAATTTCAACATAAACTATCCCTTTAATATAACGCTGATTGTATTCGACTGAAAGAAGATAGTAATATAGAGAAAATTATGGGATAATTAAAATTTTTGGGGTGAACTCAGTCCCTCCAGAAAAACGCAATTATGCGATCGCATGATTCAATGCAAAATCAGCCAAAGTTTGCATATTTATGCGGGGGGGCGCATTTTTTTCAAATACGCCGCACTTTCGCCGCATAAATTGCCGATTTCCGCGCGCAAAATATGCGGGCTTGCATGATTTAATAATCCCCATATTTTGATTTCAAAAGTCACATATATCTTAGCAGAAAGTTGAAAAATGTTGCGTTAACTTCACACAAGCGCAGCCATTTGCCCTGTTGCCATGGGAACGTTTTGAAGTGACGTAATTGCGCGACATCATTGAAAATCTGCAAACCCCGTAATGCTGATGAAAGCATGATGAAGCTCGCAAATCATTCTCATTTGCCAACAAACATAAGCGCAAAAGACAGCGCAAAGCAGTTTCCCAGTGTGTCACATGACAGTGGGGCAGATTATTTTGTTCTCCGTGCAACTGTGTGTCGGACCACAGGCGGGAGTCGACGCTGGACAACCACTTTGCCACTTTGTCATTTTTACAGAAGTTGTAGCATATTCATTTTGTAAAGCTACAGAACTTGTTCGACTCATCAATGTTTTGTAAGTTGGAGCCGTGTGTTTATTAAGGTCTGAAATAAACAAGATGAGAACTTAAATATTCCCAGCACTTTATGTGAGGTAGTATGCTTGCTTATCATAGGAAGTAATAAGAAATGACTCTTTACATTAAAGTAGTAGCCTAGAGAATAGGGTGTTGGGGGGAATTTATTTTTTTCTCTTTTTCATCAAACCGCAGTTTTTGCAAGTTCCCGCAATTTCATCGCATAAATTTGCATAAATATCCCGCATATTCCATCGCATTTTTTAAGAAAACGTGCCGCATAATCAAGGATTTTTGCCCGCAACAATCACAAAAAAACGCCACGTTTTTCTGGAGGGACTGTGAACTATCCCTTTAAGCAGTTGTACAAGTGCAATACTCATGGCAAGAGATTCAAAAACAGTAAGATGCAACAGTGGTCACTGATTAGCTTACACATGACTACATTAACAACTAAGAAAGAGAGAGCAATTATAGAAAGGCATTATTGCAAATAGATTACACATTTTATACTTATGTACCTTAATTTACTGACTCCCTATGTTGTGTTTGATCTGTACTGGTACAGATGGATAAGGTATGTCGATACACATGAAGTACCCTTAAGTACAGTCTTGATACACTTTATTTTACGTAGCTTATCACTGTGTAATATTATGTGATTTCAATGTAATTAGGAAGCTACTACATGTATTTATGCTGTGAACTAGTGAGTTAATTCGAACTAAAGTACAGATCTGGATCTCCCGGTTACACTAACAGCTGTGTAACAGACTTTGACCATTACATAGGCGTAACAGCCCATGTTACCCCTGCAGGCTTTTCACACCTTAGTAACATATTTAAGTACTTTTTGTTACATTGTGTAGTACTAAGTACTTTCTTATGTAATTACATTGTACCAAGTCGGTAACACATATGTAACTGACCCGGCTTGTTACATATGTGTAACAGTAGCTGTCTATTACATGTGTGTAATTACAATGTGTAAGTACAGGCTGTTCCATAACTTAAAGGTGGGGTATGTGATTTGCAAAACGGCTGGCGGATTTTGAAAATACACAACTCAAATGGTCCCACCTTCTTTCCTTTGACTCCACCCATTCAAAGAACATGGACATGGATGGGGGGAGGGGGGATGGTACGACCGTTTGATTGACGCACGTACTGTCCAATGATTCTAGGTGGTCTTGGAAATGATTGGCTGGTGTTTTTTGAGTCCTGCCTGCTCCACAGATGATTAAATTGCTTAATTTTTATTTCAGTGCTTCTAACTCAGTGGCTGTAAGTGGGTTAGGAATAGGATTTTAAGTGATTTTGAAAAAATGGCCAAAAAAGAGAATTACATACCCCACCTTTAATTACATGTTAAGTACATGTAGTTACATGTAGGGCTGTAATCAACCAAAGGAAATCTTGGTCGACTGAAGTCCTGAAATTTTCGACTAAAAATGACGTTAGGAAAAAAAACGTTAAATTAATTGGCTGCGCAATGTGCGCAGTACTTGGTAGCCTTGTTGTCCACCTAAATGAATTATAAATAAACATAAAAAATAGTAGGCTATTTGCAGTATATTAAATCGTTTTTGACCTGATTATTTTGCACTGAAATGAGTCTGACACTCGAGTCTGTCGGCTCTGACAGCGTTGCATCACATTCACCTGCGCAATATCATAGCCTATGATTTCCGAAAATCTGTTGTCAACTAGTGATATCATCACAAGAACTTTTGAGGAATATGCAACATAATTTAGACAATTGTTTTTATCATAGGCCTATGTATTATAATAACTGACGGCTCGCAGCAGCTCGCAGAGTGAGGCTGAACATAGAGCGCAGCTTCGCGGCTGAGACACGAATAGACTATTAACTTAAAGCTTTACTCTTAAACACAAAAGGCACGTCCATTTTAATAAAAAAATAATATTTATTAAACAAACCAGATCAAGAGCAAAAACGAAATAAAGTGCATAACTGAAAATAAAGCATAGGCTCAAAACTAATACAAACAGTGGCACAGCGCATTGCGCATTAGGCTCCAATCATTTTTCTTCCCGTTTTCTATAAAAATTTAAAAAATGCTGCCACACTGCCGATGTCTTTGTTGACATGGTAGAGGAGGCTATGAATTAAACGCTCTCACAATTAAATAAATAATATTCAGCAAACCTTCTAGTAGCCTACTTTCTTCAATCTGTCTCTCTTCTCCGGTGGTTGGGCTAATCCAAAAGAAGTGAAAACAAGGGGGGTGTTCTGAAGACAGACTGTAGCCTGTGAAACAGGGGTGCTCTGAAAACACCCCCATTAGCAATTAGTGCTTTCCACCTGATGAAACGAACGCGGCAAAACTGATGAAACGAACGAGGGAAAAAATCGACCAATCAGAATTTTGGTCGAGCCAGAACGTATCGACTAATCGACTGGGAGATTACAGCCCTAGTTACGTTATTACAACATCTACTACTAAGGACTTAATTATGTAATTACTCTGTATCACGGGCACCGTAAAATAAAGTGTTACCCTGAAGTCTGTTATGATCATATTTACACTACGATTCAAAACTTTCGTTTTAAAAGAGTCTCTTCTGCTCACCAAAGCCTCATTTATTTGATCAAAAATACAGTAAAAATTGTGAAATATTATTATAATGTTAATCATCAGTTGTCTATGTGAATATATAGTAAAGTGTAATTTATTCCTGTGATCAAAGCTGAATTTTCAGCATCATTACTCCAGTCTTCAGTGTCACATGATCCTTCAGAAATCAGTGTAATATGATGATCTGATGCTCAAGAAACATTATTATCAATGCTGACAACTAATTATTATGTGTTATTTTGACAGACCGGGGTTTTGAGGACGAACTGTGTGGATTGTCTGGATCGAACCAACACGGCCCAGTTCATGGTGGGTAAATGTGCTCTGGCGTACCAGCTCTACGCTCTCGGGATGATCGACAAACCCAAGCTTCAGTTCGACACCGACTGCGTCAGGTACCAGCGCTACACACATCTCACTCAGCGCTACACACATCTCACTCAGTGCTACACACATCTCACTCAGTGCTACACACATCTCACTCAGCGCTACACACATCTCACTCAGTGCTACACACATCTCACTCAGTGCTACACACATCTCACTCAGTGCTACACACATCTCACTCAGTGCTACACACATCTCACTCAGCGCTACACACATCTCACTCAGTGCTACACACATCTCACTCAGTGCTACACACATCTCACTCAGCGCTACACACATCTCACTCAGTGCTACACACATCTCACTCAGCGCTACACACATCTCACTCAGCGCTACACACATCTCACTCAGTGCTACACACATCTCACTCAGCGCTACACACATCTCACTCAGCGCTACACACATCTCACTCAGTGCTACACACATCTCACTCAGTGCTACACACATCTCACTCAGTGCTACACACATCTCACTCAGCGCTACACACATCTCACTCAGCGCTACACACATCTCACTCAGTGCTACACACATCTCACTCAGCGCTACACACATCTCACTCAGCGCTACACACATCTCACTCAGCGCTACACACATCTCACTCAGTGCTACACACATCTCACTCAGTGCTACACACATCTCACTCAGTGCTACACACATCTCACTCAGCGCTACACACATCTCACTCAGTGCTACACACATCTCACTCAGTGCTACACACATCTCACTCAGTGCTACACACATCTCACTCAGTGCTACACACATCTCACTCAGCGCTACACACATCTCACTCAGTGCTACACACATCTCACTCAGCGCTACACACATCTCACTCAGCGCTACACACATCTCACTCAGTGCTACACACATCTCACTCAGCGCTACACACATCTCACTCAGTGCTACACACATCTCACTCAGTGCTACACACATCTCACTCAGCGCTACACACATCTCACTCAGTGCTACACACATCTCACTCAGTGCTACACACATCTCACTCAGTGCTACACACATCTCACTCAGCGCTACACACATCTCACTCAGCGCTACACACATCTCACTCAGCGCTACACACATCTCACTCAGCGCTACACACATCTCACTCAGCGCTACACACATCTCACTCAGTGCTACACACATCTCACTCAGCGCTACACACATCTCACTCAGCGCTACACACATCTCACTCAGCGCTACACACATCTCACTCAGTGCTACACACATCTCACTCAGTGCTACACACATCTCACTCAGCGCTACACACATCTCACTCAGTGCTACACACATCTCACTCAGCGCTACACACATCTCACTCAGTGCTACACACATCTCACTCAGTGCTACACACATCTCACTCAGCGCTACACACATCTCACTCAGCGCTACACACATCTCACTCAGCGCTACACACATCTCACTCAGCGCTACACACATCTCACTCAGTGCTACACACATCTCACTCAGTGCTACACACATCTCACTCAGCGCTACACACATCTCACTCAGTGCTACACACATCTCACTCAGTGCTACACACATCTCACTCAGTGCTACACACATCTCACTCAGTGCTACACACATCTCACTCAGTGCTACACACATCTCACTCAGTGCTACACACATCTCACTCAGTGCTACACACATCTCACTCAGTGCTACACACATCTCACTCAGTGCTACACACATCTCACTCAGTGCTACACACATCTCACTCAGTGCTACACACATCTCACTCAGCGCTACACACATCTCACTCAGCGCTACACACATCTCACTCAGCGCTACACACATCTCACTCAGCGCTACACACATCTCACTCAGCGCTACACACATCTCACTCAGCGCTACACACATCTCACTCAGCGCTACACACATCTCACTCAGCGCTACACACATCTCACTCAGTGCTACACACATCTCACTCAGTGCTACACACATCTCACTCAGTGCTACACACATCTCACTCAGCGCTACACACATCTCACTCAGCGCTACACACATCTCACTCAGCGCTACACACATCTCACTCAGCGCTACACACATCTCACTCAGTGCTACACACATCTCACTCAGTGCTACACACATCTCACTCAGCGCTACACACATCTCACTCAGTGCTACACACATCTCACTCAGTGCTACACACATCTCACTCAGCGCTACACACATCTCACTCAGTGCTACACACATCTCACTCAGCGCTACACACATCTCACTCAGTGCTACACACATCTCACTCAGTGCTACACACATCTCACTCAGTGCTACACACATCTCACTCAGTGCTACACACATCTCACTCAGCGCTACACACATCTCACTCAGCGCTACACACATCTCACTCAGCGCTACACACATCTCACTCAGCGCTACACACATCTCACTCAGCGCTACACACATCTCACTCAGCGCTACACACATCTCACTCAGCGCTACACACATCTCACTCAGCGCTACACACATCTCACTCAGTGCTACACACATCTCACTCAGTGCTACACACATCTCACTCAGCGCTACACACATCTCACTCAGCGCTACACACATCTCACTCAGCGCTACACACATCTCACTCAGTGCTACACACATCTCACTCAGTGCTACACACATCTCACTCAGTGCTACACACATCTCACTCAGCGCTACACACATCTCACTCAGTGCTACACACATCTCACTCAATGCTACACACATCTCACTCAGCGCTACACACATCTCACTCAGCGCTACACACATCTCACTCAGCGCTACACACATCTCACTCAGCGCTACACACATCTCACTCAGCGCTACACACATCTCACTCAGCGCTACACACATCTCACTCAGTGCTACACACATCTCACTCAGTGCTACACACATCTCACTCAGTGCTACACACATCTCACTCAGTGCTACACACATCTCACTCAGTGCTACACACATCTCACTCAGTGCTACACACATCTCACTCAGCGCTACACACATCTCACTCAGTGCTACACACATCTCACTCAGTGCTACACACATCTCACTCAGTGCTACACACATCTCACTCAGTGCTACACACATCTCACTCAGTGCTACACACATCTCACTCAGTGCTACACACATCTCACTCAGTGCTACACACATCTCACTCAGTGCTACACACATCTCACTCAGTGCTACACACATCTCACTCAGCGCTACACACATCTCACTCAGCGCTACACACATCTCACTCAGTGCTACACACATCTCACTCAGCGCTACACACATCTCACTCAGCGCTACACACATCTCACTCAGCGCTACACACATCTCACTCAGCGCTACACACATCTCACTCAGCGCTACACACATCTCACTCAGCGCTACACACATCTCACTCAGTGCTACACACATCTCACTCAGTGCTACACACATCTCACTCAGTGCTACACACATCTCACTCAGCGCTACACACATCTCACTCAGCGCTACACACATCTCACTCAGCGCTACACACATCTCACTCAGCGCTACACACATCTCACTCAGTGCTACACACATCTCACTCAGTGCTACACACATCTCACTCAGCGCTACACACATCTCACTCAGTGCTACACACATCTCACTCAGTGCTACACACATCTCACTCAGTGCTACACACATCTCACTCAGTGCTACACACATCTCACTCAGTGCTACACACATCTCACTCAGTGCTACACACATCTCACTCAGTGCTACACACATCTCACTCAGTGCTACACACATCTCACTCAGTGCTACACACATCTCACTCAGTGCTACACACATCTCACTCAGTGCTACACACATCTCACTCAGCGCTACACACATCTCACTCAGCGCTACACACATCTCACTCAGCGCTACACACATCTCACTCAGCGCTACACACATCTCACTCAGCGCTACACACATCTCACTCAGCGCTACACACATCTCACTCAGCGCTACACACATCTCACTCAGCGCTACACACATCTCACTCAGTGCTACACACATCTCACTCAGTGCTACACACATCTCACTCAGCGCTACACACATCTCACTCAGCGCTACACACATCTCACTCAGCGCTACACACATCTCACTCAGTGCTACACACATCTCACTCAGTGCTACACACATCTCACTCAGTGCTACACACATCTCACTCAGCGCTACACACATCTCACTCAGTGCTACACACATCTCACTCAATGCTACACACATCTCACTCAGCGCTACACACATCTCACTCAGCGCTACACACATCTCACTCAGCGCTACACACATCTCAGCGCTACACACATCTCACTCAGCGCTACACACATCTCACTCAGTGCTACACACATCTCACTCAGTGCTACACACATCTCACTCAGTGCTACACACATCTCACTCAGTGCTACACACATCTCACTCAGTGCTACACACATCTCACTCAGTGCTACACACATCTCACTCAGCGCTACACACATCTCACTCAGCGCTACACACATCTCACTCAGTGCTACACACATCTCACTCAGTGCTACACACATCTCACTCAGTGCTACACACATCTCACTCAGTGCTACACACATCTCACTCAGTGCTACACACATCTCACTCAGTGCTACACACATCTCACTCAGTGCTACACACATCTCACTCAGTGCTACACACATCTCACTCAGTGCTACACACATCTCACTCAGTGCTACACACATCTCACTCAGTGCTACACACATCTCACTCAGTGCTACACACATCTCACTCAGCGCTACACACATCTCACTCAGCGCTACACACATCTCACTCAGTGCTACACACATCTCACTCAGTGCTACACACATCTCACTCAGCGCTACACACATCTCACTCAGTGCTACACACATCTCACTCAGTGCTACACACATCTCACTCAGTGCTACACACATCTCACTCAGTGCTACACACATCTCACTCAGTGCTACACACATCTCACTCAGCGCTACACACATCTCACTCAGCGCTACACACATCTCACTCAGTGCTACACACATCTCACTCAGCGCTACACACATCTCACTCAGTGCTACAAACATCTCACTCAGCGCTACACACATCTCACTCAGCGCTACACACATCTCACTCAGCGCTACACACATCTCACTCAGCGCTACACACATCTCACTCAGCGCTACACACATCTCACTCAGCGCTACACACATCTCACTCAGCGCTACACACATCTCACTCAGCGCTACACACATCTCACTCAGCGCTACACACATCTCACTCAGCGCTACACACATCTCACTCAGCGCTACACACATCTCACTCAGCGCTACACACATCTCACTCAGCGCTACACACATCTCACTCAGCGCTACACACATCTCACTCAGCGCTACACACATCTCACTCAGTGCTACACACATCTCACTCAGCGCTACACACATCTCACTCAGCGCTACACACATCTCACTCAGCGCTACACACATCTCACTCAGCGCTACACACATCTCACTCAGTGCTACACACATCTCACTCAGTGCTACACACATCTCACTCAGTGCTACACACATCTCACTCAGTGCTACACACATCTCACTCAGCGCTACACACATCTCACTCAGCGCTACACACATCTCACTCAGCGCTACACACATCTCACTCAGCGCTACACACATCTCACTCAGCGCTACACACATCTCACTCAGCGCTACACACATCTCACTCAGCGCTACACACATCTCACTCAGCGCTACACACATCTCACTCAGCGCTACACACATCTCACTCAGTGCTACACACATCTCACTCAGTGCTACACACATCTCACTCAGCGCTACACACATCTCACTCAGCGCTACACACATCTCACTCAGTGCTACACACATCTCACTCAGCGCTACACACATCTCACTCAGTGCTACACACATCTCACTCAGTGCTACACACATCTCACTCAGCGCTACACACATCTCACTCAGTGCTACACACACATCACTCAGTGCTACACACATCTCACTCAGCGCTACACACATCTCACTCAGCGCTACACACATCTCACTCAGCGCTACACACATCTCACTCAGCGCTACACACATCTCACTCAGCGCTACACACATCTCACTCAGCGCTACACACATCTCACTCAGCGCTACACACATCTCACTCAGTGCTACACACATCTCACTCAGCGCTACACACATCTCACTCAGCGCTACACACATCTCACTCAGTGCTACACACATCTCACTCAGCGCTACACACATCTCACTCAGCGCTACACACATCTCACTCAGTGCTACACACATCTCACTCAGCGCTACACACATCTCACTCAGCGCTACACACATCTCACTCAGCGCTACACACATCTCACTCAGCGCTACACACATCTCACTCAGCGCTACACACATCTCACTCAGCGCTACACACATCTCACTCAGCGCTACACACATCTCACTCAGCGCTACACACATCTCACTCAGTGCTACACACACATCACTCAGTGCTACACACATCTCACTCAGTGCTACACACATCTCACTCAGCGCTACACACATCTCACTCAGCGCTACACACATCTCACTCAGCGCTACACACATCTCACTCAGTGCTACACACATCTCACTCAGTGCTACACACATCTCACTCAGTGCTACACACATCTCACTCAGCGCTACACACATCTCACTCAGCGCTACACACATCCTCAGTGCTACACACATCTCACTCAGTGCTACACACATCTCACTCAGCGCTACACACATCTCACTCAGTGCTACACACATCTCACTCAGTGCTACACACATCTCACTCAGTGCTACACACATCTCACTCAGAGCTACACACATCTCACTCAGCGCTACACACATCTCACTCAGTGCTACACACATCTCACTCAGTGCTACACACATCTCACTCAGTGCTACACACATCTCACTCAGTGCTACACACATCTCACTCAGTGCTACACACATCTCACTCAGTGCTACACACATCTCACTCAGTGCTACACACATCTCACTCAGTGCTACACACATCTCACTCAGTGCTACACACATCTCACTCAGCGCTACACACATCTCACTCAGCGCTACACACATCTCACTCAGCGCTACACACATCTCACTCAGTGCTACACACATCTCACTCAGTGCTACACACATCTCACTCAGCGCTACACACATCTCACTCAGTGCTACACACATCTCACTCAGTGCTACACACATCTCACTCAGTGCTACACACATCTCACTCAGTGCTACACACATCTCACTCAGCGCTACACACATCTCACTCAGCGCTACACACATCTCACTCAGTGCTACACACATCTCACTCAGTGCTACACACATCTCACTCAGTGCTACACACATCTCACTCAGTGCTACACACATCTCACTCAGTGCTACACACATCTCACTCAGTGCTACACACATCTCACTCAGCGCTACACACATCTCACTCAGTGCTACACACATCTCACTCAGCGCTACACACATCTCACTCAGTGCTACAAACATCTCACTCAGCGCTACACACATCTCACTCAGCGCTACACACATCTCACTCAGCGCTACACACATCTCACTCAGCGCTACACACATCTCACTCAGCGCTACACACATCTCACTCAGCGCTACACACATCTCACTCAGCGCTACACACATCTCACTCAGCGCTACACACATCTCACTCAGCGCTACACACATCTCACTCAGCGCTACACACATCTCACTCAGCGCTACACACATCTCACTCAGTGCTACACACATCTCACTCAGTGCTACACACATCTCACTCAGTGCTACACACATCTCACTCAGCGCTACACACATCTCACTCAGCGCTACACACATCTCACTCAGCGCTACACACATCTCACTCAGTGCTACACACATCTCACTCAGTGCTACACACATCTCACTCAGTGCTACACACATCTCACTCAGTGCTACACACATCTCACTCAGCGCTACACACATCTCACTCAGCGCTACACACATCTCACTCAGCGCTACACACATCTCACTCAGCGCTACACACATCTCACTCAGCGCTACACACATCTCACTCAGCGCTACACACATCTCACTCAGCGCTACACACATCTCACTCAGCGCTACACACATCTCACTCAGCGCTACACACATCTCACTCAGTGCTACACACATCTCACTCAGTGCTACACACATCTCACTCAGCGCTACACACATCTCACTCAGTGCTACACACATCTCACTCAGCGCTACACACATCTCACTCAGCGCTACACACATCTCACTCAGCGCTACACACATCTCACTCAGCGCTACACACATCTCACTCAGCGCTACACACATCTCACTCAGCACTACACACATCACTCAGCGCTACACACATCTCACTCAGTGCTACACACATCTCACTCAGCGCTACACACATCTCACTCAGCGCTACACACATCTCACTCAGCGCTACACACATCTCACTCAGCGCTACACACATCTCACTCAGCGCTACACACATCTCACTCAGTGCTACACACATCTCACTCAGCGCTACACACATCTCACTCAGCGCTACACACATCTCACTCAGCGCTACACACATCTCACTCAGCGCTACACACATCTCACTCAGCGCTACACACATCTCACTCAGCGCTACACACATCTCACTCAGCGCTACACACATCTCACTCAGCGCTACACACATCTCACTCAGCGCTACACACATCTCACTCAGCGCTACACACATCTCACTCAGCGCTACACACATCTCACTCAGTGCTACACACATATACTGTATATATTATAAAATTTGGATGTCATATGTTCATTTCTTATTCAAACAAAATCCTGTCATCCATAAATGTGTTTTAGGAGGACAGATCAATACAGGACACAGAACATCAGAATTTAGGATGTTGGAAAACATCGATGTATTTTCTGTTCACCAAATGCTTTTTAATCTTCGCTGTTGCTTCAATGCAAATGAACAAGCGCGCCGTTATTTGTTGTGTAGTGAAGTGTGTGTTCAAGCCAGATATGAACAGATTCTGCAGTATTTAATATATATCATGATGACTCACGAGTATTTGCGTTAAATATTAAATCTGCGCAGATTTGTCTTACACGAACTTCCCCAGTAAAGTGAGTAAACATAAGTAACCTGACTAATTGGCTCGTGATTTGACTGCGTTTCCCGCCACAGTTGATTATTAGCCGCATCTGGCGGGTGTTAACTGCAAACCCTGATCACACTGGTCAGCCAGGTGTTGACATCATCTTTATGGTGTGTGTGTGTGTGTGTGTGTGTGTGTGTGTGTGTGTGCAGGTTATTTGAGGAGCTGTACGAGGACCACGGAGACACACTGTCTTTACAGTACGGAGGATCTCAGCTGGTTCACCGGGTCAAGACGTACCGCAAGATCGCGCCCTGGACACAACACTCCAAAGACATCATGCAGACGCTCTCGCGATACTACAGCAACGCTTTCTCAGGTAAACCACTCAACATGTGACCCTGGACCACAAAACCAGTCACATGGGTACATTTTTTATATTGAGATGTATAGATCATCTGAAAGCTGGATAAATAATCTCTCCAGTGATGTGTGGTGTGTTAGGATAAGACAATATTTGGTCGAGATATGAATATTGAAAATCTGGAATCTGATGCAAAAAAATGTAAACATTGAGAAAATCTCCTTTAAAGTTGTGCATTTATGTTCACGATTGTGCTGCATTCACTCACAAAAATACATGTTTTATATATTTACGGCAGAACATTTACTAAATATCTTCATGGAACATGATCTTAATATCCTCATGATTTTTGGCATAAAAGAAAAAAGAAATGCCACTTTCTCAGGTAAACCGCTCAACACCCGCAGGGTAAGACTAATA
Source organism: Phoxinus dragarum (assembly GCA_033366665.1). Classification (NCBI taxonomy): domain Eukaryota; kingdom Metazoa; phylum Chordata; class Actinopteri; order Cypriniformes; family Leuciscidae; genus Phoxinus; species Phoxinus dragarum. Next base: position 38,094 of record JARPMJ010005920.1, read on the forward strand.
CCACGGTACTTTCATGTACTTTCATCTATATACCATATTACTGGCTGAATGCCATAATCACATAAGATGGTATTTGTTCACAATATTCACAATCAGACAACAGTTATATTAAATTATAATAATATTTCACAATTTTTACTGAATTTTTAATCAAAAATAAACAGCCTTGTTGAGCAATAAGACATCTTTCAAAATGTTATTATGTTATATTTTATTTTATTATAATATATTGATTGATTTAATTTAATTGCTTAATTTGCATTTCTGATATTATTTTCATGATAATTCAGCACATTTAAACCCCAGATTCTCATTACAGTAATGCAAAAAATAATTTTACATTCATTGCTATATTTTCAATGATTATTCATCGTTTTTCAGCATACCCATCCATAGAAATGTGCGTATTACATAATATTATGTTAATGTGTAATTTTTTTATTATTTAATAGAGAGAGAGAGAGAGAGAGAGACATTATATCCTCCACCCATATTCACTCTTTCATGAATTATTCATATTTGCCTTTGTGCCGATGGGCCGCTTTGTGTGAATTATAATGATTACATTTGTTCACCGTAGAAACGGCCGCTCATGTGCTCTCTGCCTTGTGTCAGTCGCGCGCGTGGGAGACGTGCTCATGCTAATGCAGATAATGTCGTCTTTAAACCACATCGGCAAGTTTTGACGCACAATAAATCACTCTGCAGTTACACAACAGTCGTAGGGGACAAATCGGGTTTTCCATGTTTATTTTGTCCGGGTTCATCCCGTATTTGCTGTAACGTGATTTCCTGACATGATTGCCTCATAGATGTGATGGTTATGGTTATGGTTATGGTTATGGTTATGGTGATGGTGATGGCGTCTGCATAGCAACAGCCCAGGTCCAGTCTACTTGACACAACTTTAGATGGTCAGTGTTATTGGGACCTCAGTAGGTCACGCTGTTCTGTTCCCGTAAAACTGCATCCGAACGTTCCCGGCGCCATCGCCTCCTCGCGGGAGTCGCTCTTGCGCACGCTGTGGTCTAAACTGAGTTAATTGCTATTATGTTCTCATAATAATGTTAAGGTTATGATTTTTGGATATGAGTGAAATCTAATATTACTCTGAATAGTGCTGTAATTGCTGTAATTGCTGTTTGGCTTATTGGTGAAGACGACACATTCCAATCAAGTGCGGTGATTATATCTCTCCTGTGTGTTTCACTGTCACATAAACTGTGTGTGTGTGTGTGTGTGTGTCTCAAGCTGTAGTTAAGTAATATCACACGAGTATTGTTTTTGTTCTGAATTGCACAATTGCAAATGTGATATACAGTATATACACACACGCACACACACATGCTCGCTCACACACACTCTCGCTCACACACACACGCACGCACACATGCTAGCTCACACACACTCTCGCTCACACACACACACTCACACACTCACTCACTCACTCACACACACACAAACTCACTCACTCTTGCTCGCTCGCTGACACACACACTCTCGCTCACTCTCTCACACACACTCACTCACACACACACACACACTCACTCACTCACACACACACACACTCACTCTCGCTCACTCGCTCACACACACACTCTCGCTCACTCTCTCACACACACTCACTCACTCACTCTCTCACACACACTCACTCACTCACTCACGCTCACTCACACACACACACTCACTCTCGCTCACACACACTCACAAACACACTCTCGCTCACTCACTCACTCACACACACACTCTCACTCACTCACTCACACACACACTCTCACTCACTCACTCACTTATACACTCACTCTCACTCGCTCACACACACACTCACAAACACACTCTCGCTCCCTCACTCACACATGCACTCACGCTTACTCACAAACACACACACACACACACACACTCACTCACTCTCGCTTGCTCACACACACGCTCACACACACACACACTCACTCACTCTCGCTCACACACACTCACTCGCTCACACACACACACACACACACACACACACACACACTCACTCACTCACTCTCGCTTGCTCACACACACTCACTCACTCTCGCTCACACACACTCACTCGCTCACACACACACACACTCTCACAAACACACACACTATACGAGATGAAACGATCAAATCTTGCGTCCCGACGCCCGTTGTCGTTTACGAATCCCCACGACACCCTACGTCACACACATCGTGCCAAAATCGGGCTAAAGTCGTGTAATCAGAACCAGGCTCTTGCGCAGCGCTTCTGGGTTCTACGTCAGAACGAAGGCTCACTATTGGCCAGCATCACACACATGACCAGCGTCGGCCAATAGTGAGCCTCCGTTAGCTTAACTTACTGACAGAACTTTCTTTTTTGGGTGAACTAACCCTTTAAAATGATACTTTTGGGGCTTTTTTGAGCAGACTAGTGTACTACAGTCTTCACCTGTCAGGTTTGATGTGTGCTTGACGAGTCCAGAGAGACCTGATCATGTTCCAGACACGAACACAGAAAGCGGGAATGATGAGTGAATCATCCCTCATGTGACGAGTCTTGTTGTCATCATAACCCGGACTCCTTCTCCTGCTCATTCACACACACAATACATGTTTCTGAGATGCGTGAATATAGAGGACACCGCCACATTCTCGGATTTCTCTGAATAATACAAATAATATACCCACAAATTAATATTTATTCACTGGCCCATATGATATTTCAGCATTTTAACAGCTATTTAATGTGCATGTCTTCATCTGGATGATGAATAGATCATTTGCAATTCTTCTCAAAGACTTTTTCTGTCAGATTAATAACATTTAGAAAATGTCTTTAAGATGTTTATGATTTTGAATGTAAAACTGCCTTTTAAAATGTTTTTTTTAGCTTATTCCAGTGTTATTTTGTATCATTGGGATGCTAGTATAGCTTTTATTAATATTTGTAATTATTTTTTATATTTTATATTTTCATTTTAGTCAAAGTTTTAGTAATTTAGTTCTGTTTTTGTTTGTTTATAGCTTTTATTTTATTTTATTTTTATTATTATAATATTTTATATTATTTTGTTTAGGTTTATTATATAATGTTATACTATTTTTTTAACATTCATTTAAAAAAAGGATTTGTGTATATATATATCTTATATTTAATATAATAATATATTTATATATATATATATATATATGTATATATATATAGTTTTTAGATGATAAAACTTTGACCTTTTTATATTATGAGTGATTCATAACTATACTGTATACACATTTAAAATAATGAATACATAAATCTCAATTATATTAACCATATATGTATAGCTTTTATTAATATTTAGGGCCCAAGCCTTGAAAAGGCGAAGGCCCTATTGTTTTTCTTAGGATTATTCTTCTTCTTCTTCTTTATTATTATTATTATTATTTTACTACCTTTTGGGGGCCTTAACATGCTCAAAAACTCTTGAAACTTTGCACAAATGTCAGAACCCGCGGCCATCAGGGCCGGACTGAAGCTGGTACCCCGGGCGTGGCAGGGGGGCTCGGCAGCGCCCCCTGGAATGGGATTCAAAAACATGTCCATATATCAAACACGCTTGCATGTAATAATATGAAACTCGGTACACATATAGATCTCATCGGGCCGAACAACTTTCGTGCTCTAAGTTTTACGCCAGTCCAACAGGAAGTCGGTTATTATGGGCTGTGTGGAAACGCATGTTCTGGCATTTGAAACACTTCTCCCAGAGAATTCATCCGATGACCACGAAACTCGGTGTGCATGAAGTCAAGACATGGAGGATGATAAATTGCCAGGGGATTTTTGATATCTCGGAACGGTTTGGCCGTGGCGAGGAAACGAATTTATGGCGAGAAAAGAGAAACACGATGTGTTATAACGTCTTCATACATTAACTGATCTTGATGAAACTTCAGCAGTGTGTTTGTTGTAAGAGAGCGATCACATGGATGTGACTAATGTGAGTCAAAGTTATAGCGCCACCAACTGGCAGCAGGAAGTGTGTCACTTTCAAAATGCTTTGAAATCACCCTCTTATTTTTACCGATTTGCTTCAAACTTCATCTGTATAATGTAAACACACGGCAGATGTAGACCTGTGAAAGGATTATTGATATCTTAAATACTGTTGCCATGGCAACGCATCAAACTTTAATATTCTTTTTTAAAGTTTTTGAGACTCTTAGCATGCTTGAAATTGCATGAAACTCGACAGACACTTTACATTTATTGCCTAGTACACTTGTGCAAACTTTCAGAAACGGGCGTGGTGAGGGGCTCAGTAGCGCCACCTTTAGTCAAAAATGGGGTATTAGTTTTACCTACAGTAACAAAAATGGGTATCTATATTTATCTCCCCGAGCCGGACAACTTTCTAATTTACAGTCATTAGCTCCGACCAACAGGAAGTCAGATATTTTGGTTTGAATATGATTTGATGGGAGAAAATCTCAGAATTTTGCCAGTCTCTCTCAGTGTCTGTGTGTGTGTGAGAGAGGAGTATATATATATATAAATATAGCTGCAAGCAGCGATGGAGGGCCCAAGCCGGTGGCACCGCCACCTCGGTGCCTTTAGTGCAACTAAAGGCACCGGGGTGGTGGTGCCACCGGCTTGGGCCCGTAATCATATTTTAATTTTAGTCAAAGTTTTAGTAATTTAGTTCTGTTTATTTTTGTTTATAGTTTTTTTGTTTTGTTATTTTAATTATAATATTTTATATTATTTTTGTTTAGGTTTATTATATAATGTTATACTATTTTGTTAACATTCATTTAAAATAAAGATTTGTACATATATATATATACACATTATATTTAATATATTAAGTCTTTAGATGATAAAACTTTGACCTTTTTATATTCTGAGTGATTCATAACTATACTGTATACACATTTAAAACAATGAATACATAAATCTCAATTATATTACACACACACACACACACACATATATATATATATATATATACACACACACACACACACACAAGTTTCAAGTAAATATATCAGTTCTAAGAGGTTCAGCTTACAAAATAGTTGTGTGACGTGAATTTCGATCTTGAGATCAAATTGAGTTTATTTTTCTCAACCCATCGACAGTTCCTGCGTCACTCCTGCATGTCCACCAGATGCATCTTGAAGAACATTATTTGTGCAGTGTATCAGTGTATGAAGGAAAGGGCTTTGGGTCTTGATTTAATGCGCTGATTACGGCGGTCACTTTTCCAGCCGTTCTTCAGACTCGTGTGTGTCTGCTATTCCCTTCTTTATTGTTCTCTCTGCTGTATTTATAGCATCCTCTCATTCACGGGCTCGATTTAACAGCAATACATTCTCCTGAAGTGAATCATCGTCACAGACACGTTCTCTACCCGACACTTCATGTTATATTTAAATGTCATTTAACAGGTGAATCTCAAGCACGTGTTGTTTTTCACCCCAAAGTCTAAGCAGACAAAGTACATTACATTACAAAACGAAGCCTATTTTAGCACTCATGTATGTATAATCATAATGGAAAGTGATGTTATGTTAATGAAGATGTCAAATCTTTGGCATTGTGACATTTTTATGATGATTAAACATGCTATGTGTAAAAAACTCTCGCTGTGATGTTCGTGATTTCCAGTCGCTCAGTTTTTGTTTTAGTGTTTTATTTTGTATTGGCATCACAAAAACAGTTCATGTTGCTTTAGCATTAGAATGGACTTTGTGCACAGCTGCACTACTTCCTGAACTTTAGCCAGCACCTTTGTTTCCTGTCTGCCATTATTGGACAAACGGATTAATCCAGGTGTGCCTGACCAACAACAATAATCAGACACACCTGGATTAATCAGTTTGTCCAATAATAGCAGACGGGAAACAAAGGAGCTGGCTGAAGTTCAGGAAGTAGTGCAGCTGAGCATAAAGTCCATTGTGGCTGCATGTAATTAGGATTAAAAGATAACAATTATTTATATACAGTAAAACAGTAGTTTTCCAAATTAGTAGTTTTCATATGAAACGATATTTAAAAAAATGGGGATTTTTTTAATTTAAATTAAAATGCTAAATTAAAATTAAATATTATAAAATAAAATAAATAATTAAGTAAAATGCGAGACTTTAGTATTTATGTAAAAAGATTCACAACATCTGCCAAATGGGGAAACTGTCAAATAACAATATTAATAATATTAATATTCCGCCCCCTGTGCCGGGAGCAGCAGCTCATTTGCATTTAAAGGGACAGACACAAAAACGGTGCATTTTTGCTCACCCTCAAAAAGTGACGACTTTAACATGCTATATAAAAATATCTGTGGGGTATTTTGAGCTAAAACTTCACACACACACTCTGGGGACATCAGAGACTTATTTTACATCTTGTGAAAAGGGCATTATACCACCGCTTAACACTTTTTCAACCCAAGCCGTCAAACTGACGGCATCAGAGAAGGAATGCCATTCCAGACCAGAAGTAACTTTTCAGATTTTGATGAAAGATTAATTAAATACACGTTTATTTGTACAGCGCTTTTCACAACACGCATAATTTCAAAGCAGCTTTATAGAAAATGCATGAGTCCACTTTACAATTCACAGTCTAAGTTATGCATTTCAGAAATGTACATATTCAAAATCACATTTAGCGAAAAATTTATTAAAAATTTAATAGTTTAATGCAAATACAATGAGTTCATTGAAGTAACGAATACTTGTTTATTAACAAATGATTATGACATTTAGAAAATATAGCATTGGTCCATGAAAGATTACCACGACAAACTATATTAACTTGCATGGATTAATTGTTCACCACAAGACTAGTAATATTTCGCTAACAAAGTAAATATTTTAAAATAAAATGAAAAGTATCTCAGATGCAGACAGACCGGACGCTATATACCTGTGAATGCTTGAGCTAATAAAATGTAAACATTGAATGCAATGCAAGTTGCTTTGGATAAAAGCATCTCCCAAATGCATGAATGTAAAATGAGCTTAAACTAAAATTTGGTCAGACATGAGAAGTGTTATGTATTATGTATGTAATGTGTGTGTGTGTGTGTGTCTCTCAGATGCAGACAGACAGGACGCTATAAACCTGTTCCTGCAGGTCTTCCAGCCGTGTGAATCAAAGCCTCATCTCTGGGAACTGCCCACAGACTTCTACCTTCACCACAGTAACACCATGAGCCTCCCACACCAGCGACACAGGTAATATTACACCGACTGAGTGAATGTCAGCGTGTTTTACATACAACTGAACAAAGATACGATTGAAATAAAAAGTTTGAAGATTTTCAGGTACAGAAACTGTAATCAAATGTAAAATAATGATCACAAAGGAATCGATAAGTTTAGAAAATTTTCAAAATCTTTGAAAAGATTGAAATTTTTATTTCATAAGAAGTATTTGATTCCCAACTTTAGTTGTGACTTCTAAAAGTAACAGGACTAGTGGTGCTTGCCTCAGTAAACGGCACTATGAACAGGTTCTGGTTGGCGTTTCATTGCCTTTAGATCGTAAAATGTGTAAATATCAAAATGTTTTTTCCGGCTCGTTTCATTCGCCATCTTCAGCTCTGAGTCCGTCCATTCCTCTCTGGAGTTTGTGCTTTATTCTTTTATTGCCCTGATGTTAAAGAAGTGTGTGTGTGTGTGTGTGTGTGTGTCCCGTGACCCAGTTTAGTGTCCTGCAGTCGGACTCCGTGTGTCTTTGTGACGCCGCTTGCATAATGGACGATGTGACAAAGCCTTACGCTGATGGTTCGACTATTATCAGACACAAAACGAAATGAAACGAGTCTGACCTGTTTACGGAAATTGTGCCGTCAGATCGTCTGTGAAAGGACAGTTCGTGTTCGAGGACACACACACGCATGTGTTTCCATTCAGTTCACTGATCGCCAGCACAGTGTGATCATGTATGTGAACTGAACTTCACCCTTAAATCACAAGAAACAAACGTATAATATTTTTAGTTCACGTTAAGATTTTCGCATTGATATTATTTTTATAAAAATCACCTCAAATTCTCTCTACTGTAGGGCAAAAATAATAGGGTTTGTACAAGGTGCCTAAAGTTCTTGAGGTACTGTACATGAAGTCCTGGAAAACCCTTAAAAACGGTCATATTTAAAAAAAAGGTACTTGAAAAGTGCTTGAATTATTGAAATACAATATATATATATATATATATATATATATATATGAGATTTATAAACAATTATATAATTATTATAATTTATTGTAATTTAATATATTGTAATTTAATATAAATAAATATGTGTATATATTTATTAATGCTAATGTGTATATATATATACACACATTAGTACAGTATGTGCAAATACATTGAATTAATTGTAAAAATAAATTTATGCTTGGTTAAATTTAAAATAATATATATACTGCTACACATTATAATTTACGTGTGTGTTTGTCATGTATATGTGTATATTAATCATTAAAAAAAATTCTATATTATTATATAATTGGTAAAACTTCACAATAAGGTTTAATTTGTTAATATTAGTTAATGTATTCGCTAACATCTTAACATCATGTGTTACTGTATTTATTCATCTTTTTTTAGAATTTGTTTTTTTAGGACAATTAAAAAATAGTTATTAATTGTTTGTTCATGTTAGTTCACTGTGCATTTAACAGATACCACTTTAGATTTGAATAATGTGTTAGTAAATGTTGAAATTAACATTAAAGGGCACCTATTATGACATTTAAAATGTTCCTAATGTTGTTTAGGGAGTCCCCAACAACAGTTTTACATGCATGCAATGACAAAAAACACTTTTGTTGTCATATAATATGCATTTATTTTTACCTGATTTACTCACCGACTCCCAAATGATTCGTTCAACGACTCATTTTTCAAACCCCTCCTTTGTGCGACGCTAATCTGCGTTGATTGGTCAGATGACCCAGCAGTGTTTACAGAGATAATACTTATTTTTAACACGGAGTAATGATGCTTTTATCAATTCAATTTTGTCATAATAATGATTATAGTCCACTGCTTTAGTTTGTAGAAAACTAAAAATAAGATAAAGAATTTAATGTTAGCGAGCATAGCCCAGTTCATATTGTAAAAGCACAATCAGTCTTTGTTTGCGTTAGCCCGATGCATAAACATAACGTTTTTACAATTTACAAAAAAAAAAAAAATGCAGTTACGTTACTACGAAGTATTACTCTATTCTTTAAGACAACTCCGAAAACAACAACAAACACTTCACATATCTCAATACAATTGCCATTGAAGACCTAGAAGCTAAACGGTGCTAATACAACAAACAAAATAATTATTAAGCATGCTACATAAAACATAAAAGCAACAATTATTAATAACACTTACAGGTTGTGATACGGAGGAGGAAGCTGATGCAAATACACTTGGAACTGAACCTTCCTTCAATATCAGCCGGCTCGCGAATCCAAGTTTGATTGCATTTAAGTTGGTAAAGCAATCGTCTTCAAAATGGCGCGAACAAAGCACAAGGCTCGGACTATACTTCTGTGGTATAGTTGTATATATGAATTGTAGCCACTTAGTCTTCAAATGCTCCTCCTTGGGCAGATGAAAAAAGTTGGCTTTTGAGTCGCACTTCAGAACACAGCGTCTCGTCGCCCTGATGTTTTCAAGGTTTCCCTGCAAGCGCAATACATGGGCGTATCGTATTCAAATAACTTGACAAGTTGACGTCATCTAGTCAGAGAAAAAGCTTCGGTCTTCTAACGATTCATAAAAATGACTCCGAGTCGACTCTTACTTTTGAAAGACAGTAACTTTATATACGGTGCACTTTCATATTTCAAACTTTGCAGGATGTTTTTGTTCACTTAGATCTATGTTACACACTACATGAAAGGTAAATTTCAAAATTCCATAATAGGTGCCCTTTAAAAAAGATGAATGAAGCTGTAGAATTATTAGTTCATGTTAACTAAAGAAACTTGTAAAAGTGTTACCATACAATTCATATATAATTTTTCTAAATATTACAATTATATATTTTTGTGTTGCCCTTTACAAACCAGTATTGAGGTGATACCACAGTACAGATCGTAATATCATGGTACTTTAATATTTACTATAACCATGTTCGGTAACACTTTATTTTACAGTGTCCTTGTTACATATGTTACATGTACTTACCATAGTAATAACAGTAAATTATGCATAATTACATGCAACTAACCCTAACTAACCCATGTAGTAAGTACATGTAGTTGCTTAATATTACTCAGTGCTTAAATATATAATTACACTGTAACAATGACACCTTAAAATAAAGTGTAACCCCATGTTCATATTACATGTCTGTAAAAACAGTGGTATTACCGTGGTACAACTTCCCAGACTAACATGTTGTTGCTATTGTGGAGATAGCTGGCGGTCTCACGTGATCTGTGTGTTTGTCTCCTGCAGTTACACACACTGGTGGTCTGACGGAGTGCTGACGTTCCTCCCGTTACCGTATGATGAAGGTGATCACTTCACACAGCCATACACACCAATACGAGAGACGTGCGGCGACATATTAACCAGAAACCCTAGTGAGACCCTCGCTGACGTTTAAAGGAGTTGGAATTAAAACTTCCTGATAGTTTACTCTCCTCCACGTCATCCGAGATGTTCATGTCTTTCTTTCTTCAGTGGAAAAGAAATGAAGGTTTTGAGGAACACACTCCAGATGTTCTCCATATAGAGACTTCAATGGGGTCCAAACTGGTCCAGATGTGAGTTTCAGTGACGCTTCAGTCTCGACATGATCCAGCCGAGGAATAACAGTCTTATCTAGACAAACCAGCCGACATTTTATTTTAAAAATAAACATTTATATTAGGGCTGTCAAACAATTAAAATATTTAATCGCGATTAATCGCATTAATGTCATAGTTAACTCACGATTAATCACACATTTTTATCTATTCTAAATGTCTCTTGATTTCTTTTTGTCCCATAATTTTTTTTCTCATTTTAATGCTCTTATCAACATGGAAAAGTGGATCGGCTTGCTTTGTGCAAATGTTTTTTATTTACAAATGCGACAAGTGTGCGCGGCGACAAGTGTGCGCGGCGACAAGTGTGCGCGGCGACAAGTGTGCGCGGCGACAAGTGTGCGCGGCGACAAGTGTGCGCGGCGACAAGTGTGCGCGGCGGCTGTTGTTTTGTTTCTGGTCTAGCTAGATCCGGTGTGGTGTTGTAGTTTTAATAACGTTACTAGTTGTTGCAAAAGCATGTGAAAAAAACGACAAAGTTTGCTAGGCGTTAATCTCGCGATAAAAAATTAACAAACCACTAGTACGCCGTTAAAATGGGTTTGCGTTAACGCTGTTAATAACGCGTTTAACGGACAGCCCTAATATATATACATATATATATATACTTTTTAACCACCAATGCTGGTCTTGCACATCCACGACTTCACGCATTACGTTATTATGTTGAAAGGTCAAGCGTGATGTAGGCGGAAAATGTAGAGCTGGGCTAAAAACTCGTCCCACATCGTTATTTTACCTTTTATTTATTTATTTATTTATTTTGTAAATGGCGTTTGGCTTAGTCTTTGCACTTTGTAAACACTAGGTCAGTACTTCCGCCTACATCACGCTTGACCTTTCACCGTGATGACGTAATGTGTGTTGTATCACAGCTAGTGCAAGACCAGCATTTGTGGTTAGAAAGTATAATGTTTATTTTTCTTATAAAATGTCGGCTGGTTTGTCTAGATAAGACTCTTATTCCTCGACTGGATCGTGTCGAGGAATATGAAGCGTCACTGAAACTCACATCTGGACCAGTTTGGACCCCATTGAAGTCACTAGTCGCAATCTCACAATTATAAGTCATAATTCAGGGTTCCCACGGATCGTCTTAAAAAGTGTGCAGCAACCCTGTAATTGATAAGAAATGCTATAACTGGAGTTGTGTGTTGAATCATAACGATTGTCTGAATGTGTGTGTGCATGTCAGCCCAGTGTGAGGACAACAGGAGGAAGGTTGTGGTGAAGCGTGTGAACCGATACGACGAGAGCATCGACATCTACACCGAGTCCTTCAAGCCGTACGAGCTCACCGCCTTCGACGACACCTTCAGCATCGCCATGACCAACTCCTCCAGGTCAGAGTCCACACACACACACACCTTTACGTGAACACACACTTCTCAGCCGGAGCTTTTCATGCTGGTTCTTCAAGGGAAAAAAAAGATTTATAAAAGCTCTTTAAATGTCACATCTATGAGTAAAATATTGTTATAAGTACATAGTATAAGTATTTATTAATTTATTAAAATGTAATCTAAATTTTTAATATTTAAGGAAATAACAATTCTAGTAAATATTTATTTTTGTATTTGTTTGTTTATTTAAATTAATATTCATGTAAATGTCCATTTAAATATTAAAGTTATTATTTATTTAAATTAATTCTTAAGTAAATATTTATTTAAATATTAATAGTTATTTATAATATTATCTTTTGTTTGTTTATGTAAATACATATTTAAGTAAAAAGCTATTTAAATATGTAAATATTAACTAAAATACTTAAATGAATACTTAAGTAAATATTTATTTAAATTAATATTCAAGTAAATATACATTTAAATGTTTAAGTAAATATTAATTAAAATAATTATTTTTAAATGAATTCTGAAGTAAATATTTATTTAAATATTACTGTCAATATTTATTTAAATATTACTGTCAATATTTAAATATTACTGTAAATGTATTTATTCGTTTATTTATTTTTTATTTATTTAAATGAATATTCAAGTAAATATCAGTTTAAATGTTTAAGTAAATATTAATTAAAGTACATAATTATGTACTTAGTATTAAAGTACATATAAATTCAAATAATAATTTTTTAAGTAAATATTTATTTAATATTAAAGTAAATATTATTTATTACGAGTTTGGCACGACATGAGTGTGAGTAAATGAGACATTTTTGACAGAACTATCCCTTTAAATGCTGTTTGTGCTCACAATGTTTTTGTACATTTACCAAAAAAGATTAATATTCATGCTTATGCATAATTTCTCTTTCTTGTCTTTTATTTTAGGGAGTTCATGCCGAAGTCTGTCGGGCTCGACCCCAGTCCGTTCACTGTTCGCAAACCAGACGAGAGCGCGAAGTCTGTGTTGGGGTGAGTGTGAGATATTTGCTCTGTAATTTATTAAGTACACGGGCAACTTTTGAGTCAGTGAACTGTTCACCATGTTTTTGTGTGACATTTAAAGAGGACTTGATGCTTTTCTCCATGTTCATCTTCAGTGTGTAGTGTTGCTGTGTGATCATGAGAAAGCTCCAGTTCTTCTCTATATCAGTGTCAGTGTTTCTGAACTCTTGAAACGCCTCCATTGTAGTCTCGAGTTTCTCCCGGGAACGAACATGTTCATACAGTTGGGTATACCCAGAGCCATAGAGAGAAAGAGTTGCGACACTCCCATAGACCTCCGTTGTAAAAAATGGCGGCGCTTTTAACCGCCTACTTCCGGGATGTGGAGATCGGATTAGTTCCAAACACTGTCATTTGAGCGTTGAACCCCGTTCACTTACATTGCAGCGCGTCGAGTTGTTCCAGAGGTAACTTGCTGAGATATCGACCTCTTTTGAATTGTCAACTGTCTATATTGTTTTCAGAGGCCCTTTGCGATGCTTATACTGGTCTTCATTTGTATATGCACAGCGTAATTATTTATATTTTATCTTGGTTATTTCAACCAATTTTCTAGCATTGCCAGCGTGACTTCGCCAGCTGTGAAGGTAGCATATCTGATTAGTTCGGTAATTCATCGCTACCACCTTTATAGCAACTTTTATTTAATTTATTTTTTGGGATATACTAACTTTTCATTTATTGTCTTGAGGGAAGCGGCGTGTGAGAACAATGCTGGACCTCTAGGATTGTTATGGCCATCACCAGTCCTGTCTGTTTCATGGATCACCTGCCCCTGGTTTTTGTCACATTTTTGTTGTCTGTCATTGTTTAATAAAAAATATTTTATTTGAAAACCTTCAGTTGTATCAGCCATGCGAATTCTGAACGGACCACGAAGGTAACGTTAGGCTAATGGCTGAATCGGAATTTATAAGCAAAATCACGGGAATCAATACAGCCCAGTTGTGCTAAAATAAATATCATGAGACGTCCATCATCAGATGAATGATATGGAAAAGTTAAGTTAGAGCCGCTAAAGCCAGTGCTACTATGCGAACATGAACACTAAGCTTTTCCCTCCAAAAATATAGCCTAAAACTTATCTAAGTAATATACAGTACCTCGTTGCCCCTCCAAATGCAAAACTGATATTAACAAAATGCAATAACAGCTGAAAAAGTACTTGGGTATGTGTTTTATTTTATATTTACCGTTCAATAATGCAATCGCTGCTGTCTGTCCCATAGAATAACATGACAGCCAGCGTATGTTTTGGAACTATTGGGGCGTACATGAACCACGTGACAGCCATAGCGGCGACATCAAAGAGTGTCGCAACTCTTTCTCTCTATGGCTCTGGGTATACCTAATGGATGCATTATTTAATCTGCTAATACGAAATTGCATAATATTCTATCCTTTGCTGTCAGAAAAAATATATATATTTTACTTAATTGGATCTGCTCCAGCCGACAAATCACAACACACTGCTCCATTCGACCAATCACAACACACTGCTCCAGCCGACAAATCACAACACACTGCTCCAGTCGACCAATCACAACACACTGCTCCAGTCGACCAATCACAACACACTGCTCCAGCCGACAAATCACAACACACTGCTCCAGCCGACCAATCACAACACACTGATCCAGCCGACCAATCACAACACACTGCTCCAGCCGACCAATCACAACACACTGCTCCAGCCGACCAATCACAACACACTGCTCCAGTCGACCAATCACAACACACTGACACAGTCGACAAATCACAACACACTGCTCCAGTCGACCAATCACAACACACTGATCCAGCCGACCAATCACAACACACTGCTCCAGCCGACCAATCACAACACACTGATCCAGTCGACCAATCATAACACACTGATCCAGCCGACCAATCACAACACACTGCTCCAGCCGACCAATCACAACACACTGACACAGCCGACCAATCACAACACACTGCTCCAGCCGACAAATCACAACACACTGACACAGCCGACCAATCACAACACACTGCTCCAGCCGACAAATCACAACACACTGCTCCAGTCGACCAATCACAACACACTGCTCCAGTCGACCAATCACAACACACTGATCCAGTCGACCAATCATAACACACTGATCCAGCCGACCAATCACAACACACTGCTCCAGCCGACCAATCACAACACACTGGCACAGCCGACCAATCACAACACACTGCTCCAGCCGACAAATCACAACACACTGCTCCAGCCGACAAATCACAACACACTGCTCCAGTCGACCAATCACAACACACTGATCCAGCCGACCAATCACAACCACACTGCTCCAGCCGACCAATCACAACACACTGATCCAGCCGACCAATCACAACACACTGATACAGCCGACCAATCACAACACACTGCTCCAGCCGACCAATCACAACACACTGACACAGCCGACCAATCACAACACACTGATCCAGTCGACCAATCACAACACACTGATCCAGTCGACCAATCATAACACACTGATCCAGCCGACCAATCACAACACACTGCTCCAGCCGACCAATCACAACACACTGACACAGCCGACCAATCACAACACACTGCTCCAGCCGACAAATCACAACACACTGACACAGCCGACCAATCACAACACACTGCTCCAGCCGACAAATCACAACACACTGCTCCAGTCGACCAATCACAACACACTGCTCCAGTCGACCAATCACAACACACTGATCCAGTCGACCAATCATAACACACTGATCCAGCCGACCAATCACAACACACTGCTCCAGCCGACCAATCACAACACACTGGCACAGCCGACCAATCACAAACACACTGCTCCAGCCGACAAATCACAACACACTGCTCCAGCCGACAAATCACAACACACTGCTCCAGTCGACCAATCACAACACACTGATCCAGCCGACCAATCACAACACACTGCTCCAGTCGACCAATCACAACACCACTGCTCCAGCCGACAAATCACAACACACTGCTCCAGCCGACAAATCACAACACACTGCTCCAGTCGACCAATCACAACACACTGATCCAGCCGACCAATCACAACACACTGCTCCAGCCGACCAATCACAACACACTGATCCAGTCGACCAATCATAACACACTGATCCAGCCGACCAGTCACAACACACTGATCCAGCCGACCAATCACAACACACTGATCCAGCCGACCAAAAAAAACAATGTCAATATGTGAAAAACACACACTCTGATGCACACAGTCAGTGACCTTCTCTGCTGGAAAAGCAATCAGTGTTTTGCTCGTGTTTTCTAGCGAGTGAATATTCATCGTGTAGCAGCTGTCGGATGTTGTTCCGCTGTGAACGGGAATCTACCTTATGTACTTGAAAACAAGTTGATTTGTGCTTTAACATGCTTATATATGATGAATATTCAGATCTGTGTGCCCCGAGCTTCTCTTCCCAGCACTGTTTCCTGCAGGATTCGGTTTTTGCGCCCATTCATAAAACAATAATGCAAATATATACTTGATAATCAGGAGCACCGCTGTTGAATCTCCAATGGCAAAAACAACAATTAAGTACAGTATATATATATAAAAGTTGTGAGATTGTGAATTGTAATGAAAGGAAAAGATTGGCACATTAACAATATAATGATAGTAAATATTCAACACAACTTTATACTTTTAAAGCATTAACTTAATCATGTACTGTAATTTTACAAAAGATTATACATGTGAAACTGGAAAAATGAGTATGCAAAAGTTAATATATTTCAGTAATTTAACTTAAAAGGTGAAACTAATATATTATATAGACTCATTACATGCAAAGTGAGATATTTCAAGCTTTTATTAGTTATAATTTTGATGATTATGGCTTACAGTTTATGAAAACCCCAAATTCAAAATGAGAATATTGTGAAAAGGTTTTCATAAGCTGTAAACCATAATCATCAAAATTAATGATTTGAATGGGAGTGTTCTGAAGATGGGATTCAATCAAGTCTTCAATGATTCCTTTAATAAATCCAGCTGTGGTTTTATTAATCTTCTCGTCTGAGTCTAGAGTCTGCGGTGTAAAATATCTAATGTCTGGGAAGTTCTCCGCATGTCTTGCATTATTCACATGGTCGGAGGATCTGGATGTCTGTTAGCAGCCAGAGATCTTGATCAGGGAAGAGCCATGTACACGTGTGACAGGATTGAGACCGAGGCTGTGAGGGATAAACACAGTGCGCTCAGTGGATTATATGGTTGTTTATAAACAATCCAAATGTTTAATGGACGAAACGTCTTTAAAAAAAAAAAAAAAGTTTCAGTGGAAAAAAAACTCCGTAACACAGTTTTAAAAGTTGTGAGTTGTGAAAATTGTGATATAGGACCTTTATACTGTGAAGCACTTACTAGGGATACTGATAATTCTTTATATTTGAAAGCTGATAACCGATAAATTGACCGATAAATAAAAAATTTGAGAGCCTGATAACAGACACAGAAGTCTGACTATTAAAAGCCATCATTTTCATTTCAATTCTCAGAAATATCTATTCTGATTTTATGTTGTCTATATCAGGGGTTCCCAAACTTCTCCATGACGAGGCCCCCCAAATACCACGAGGTTCTGGCCAAGGCCCCTTTTGCAGGATGTGTTATTGAACCCATCGACAACACTACGGCAAATGTAGAAATAAATTAATAAAACATCTGTTAATTTACAGCACACACAAATATTTATTTTCTATGTATTTTTTTTTTATTTTATAAAACCCCATATACTTTGACCCAAACTGAATAATATAAACAACTTTAAATGGGTAAATTTCATAAATATATCTATATTTTTGAGTCTTCATTTTCTTTTCTGGCATAGCCTACTCCAGTTCTTGTTAAAACACACTAGACATGCAAATAATATCCATTTTATGCACTCATTGATTAACATGCACGCCACGCTGAAAAAAATATGCGTTGCTCGCGCTTGCGGTGTGAAATTGCATTTGACCGGCATAAAATTGGTATATATGTCAGACTGACCGGCTCTAAAAGATTAGCATTAAAAGTATAATGTTTAGATAGGCTATGCGACAAATTATTATAATGCCATTTCATAACAATTCTCATAATAATATATCGGTTTTTTATACTTTTTTAGTTTTTTTTTCAACTTGCAACTCACTTGAAAACCCCTGGTCCATATGACAGAACATGTTGCACTGAACTGTATTTTGCTTTTTTAAAGTGATTCCAATCATATATCAAGCAATTCAAACCCATCATGTTGAACAGTGCGCATCTGAAAGAGTCTCTGAAGGAAATCATACATTATTTATCGGCTTTATTATATCAGCCAAATATTCGTATCGGGCCAATAACGAAAACATTAAAAATTTACATATATCGGCCGATACCGATATGCTGGCCGATATATCATATACACAATATATATTGACACTATACACATGATACATATTGGTGCATTTTTTGTATTGCGATATTTTGTGACACGATATATTGTTACACCCCTATTGATTTATATAGACGCAAGACACTGGCCCTCTTAAAGCGGCTCTTAGTGTTTTGCAAGAATGTGAGTGGCAGAGGTGAGCTGGATCTTGATGCATTTTGTGTGTGTTTAACTTGGTCTGCAGTAATAAGTCGAGTAAGGAGGACCTGGTGCTGCAGAGGAAGACGGCGGCCAGCGCTCCTCCTCCTCCCACTGAAGAGCAGATCTCCAGCAGTTCTGAGGATGAGTCTGAGGAAGAGCGTGAGGATGATGGGAACGGCTCTCAGCGCTCGACGCCGATCAGACTGGCCGACCCGAGCGACAGCATCCGCACACACGAGGTACGGCTTCATATTGAACTACTCACGTAACCCAAATGTTGTGTGAATGAGCAGTCGGAGCGCACATTTTCATATGTGTTTTTCTTATTCGTCATTTGATGGCTCTGAATTGACCGTTCACAAAGACCCGCCCCCTAGTTACTGTTGCTATGTCCAACAAGCCACGCCTCTCTCACACACACACCATGTTCTAAAACACATCGCGGAGCAGAGGACACTGACAACACACTGACAGACACAGACCAGCTTACTTTTGATATGACACAGTCTCAACTTTCAAATTTGGTCATTTTTTAAAAGAAATGTAAACAATAAATAGCGTTTTGTGTCTCTTTAATGTGTCGTGACAGATCGCTCAGTTAAAGCTGCTCGTGAACCGATCATCTCTTCCTTATAGTTTATTTATAGCATCAAATAAACATGAATGAACATCAGAAGGAATATTGTTTTAACCGCGGACAGACGTCAGTACACTCAAATCCTCCAACGTTAATCTAGTAAAGCCCCCGTTCACAGCGACACGCAGCGGCAAAGCGGCACGATTCATTTCAATGGAGCGCTGGCGACTTCCGGTGACACGAGCGACAGTGGACCGTTGGCGACAGAATGTGGGCGTGTCAAGCGACGCGAGACGCGCAACAAAAGTTCAGAAATTTCAACTT